>JBBPQC010000002.1:0-145461 GCA_038092295.1 Leccinum arenicola | reverse complement strand
AGGTATGTTTGATTGCTTGTACTTTGTAGCAGCAGATTGAACTGGTTGAGGATCTTTTTGATGGAAAAGATAGAAAGAATGTTCCAGAACAAGCAGTGAATCTATAAAGCAATTTCATTCTTGTTTCTTCAAAACAGAGAAGACAAAAATACCAATACTGGCAAGAAGAATTTGCTGCCATGTACCCTATAATCATCAACTTGACTTGATACAAAGTGAAATGAAGGATAAATTTACCTCATGATGAGGCTTCAGAATGGATGATTGACTCAATTTAATGTTGGACTAAATAATGAAATGTTAGAACCAACAGGCAATGGAATGAATCCACATACTCTCTGGTTGTGAATAATCTGTATCACAATAATTGATTATATGAAAATGCCAAGGGAAAAAAATGATGAATGAGATTCACCACCTATGAAAAATGAGATCTGTAATTTATTCGATATGTTTAACTCTTACAGTCTAAGAGAAATATAATCAGATTGTGGATTAGATGTGAAGATTTTGCCAAAATAGAAATCAAAACAATTTACATCCTGCAGGTGATAAAATACAAATGAAAGTAAATGTCAAATGGGTATGATTTATGATTTCAAAAACAACTTACTGCCTGTAAAATGACAAATAATCAGTAAAGAGAACAGTGTAAGTATAAGATGACAAATGTACCTGCTATTAAAAATGAAACATTGATTATCAGTAAATAATTCTTGGTGATATACCCACAACATGAAACATACCTTCTACAAGCATCAAAAAGGAAAGTGGTGAGATGAACATTAGGATGTAAGTGAATGTTGAAATGAAACTCACAGTCTGGAATCAATCAAAGAAAAAATATGAATTTGATCATGATAAACATCAAAGTGTTTTGCAAGCTCACCAACTAACAAAGTAGGACATAGCTAAAGTCAAATTATGATGAGACAAATATTATGTATAATATACCTGCTATAGATACCAAAATAATGTCAATTATCATTTTGGAGAAAAAATGTGCAATACATAACTTACATGCTGTCATTTGTGAAGTGGAATGAGAACACAGTATCATTTTTATTCCCAGTTTTTGTTGAATCAAGCATAATGCAAAACTCACAAACTATTATTTCAAGAGCAGAATGAAAAATGAATGGACATAGCATCATCAGTATCATCACTCTGTGGCAATTTCCACAATGCATAACTTACTGCCTGTGATTTCCAGAGCAGAATGATGAATAAATGGACATGGCATCATCAGCATCACCACTCTGTGGCACATTCCACAATGCACAACTCACTTTCTGTGATTTCCAGAGCAGAATGAAGAATGAATGGTCATGGCATCATCAGCATCACCACTCTCTGCTGCATTCAACAATGCACAACTCACTTTCTGTGATTTCCAGATCAGAATGAAGAATGAATGGACATGGCATCATCAGCATCACCACTCTCTGCCACATTCTACAATGCACAACTCACTCTCTGTGATTTCCAGAGCAGAATGAAGAATGAATGGACATGGCATCATCAGCATCACCACTCTCTGCCACATTCCACAATGCACAACTCACTGCCTGTGATTTCCAGATCAGAATGAAAAATGAATGGACATGGCATCATCAGCATCACCACTCTCTGCCACATTCCACAATACACAACTCACTCTCTGTGATTTCCAGAGCAGAATGAAGGATGAATGGACATGGCATCATCAGCATCACCACTCTCTGCCACATTCCATAATGCACAACTCACTACCTGTGATTTCCAGAGCAGAATGAAGAATGAATGGATATGGCATCATCAGCATTACCACTCTCTGCCACATTCCACAATGCACAACTCACTACCTGTGATTTCCAGAGCAGAATGAAGAATGAATGGACATGGCATCATCAGCATCACCACTCTCTGCCACATTCCACAATGCACAACTCACTCCCTGTGATTTTCAGAGCAGAATGAAGAATGAATGGACATGGCATCATCAGCATCACCACTCTCTGCCACATTCCACAATGCACAACTCACTTCCTGTGATTTCCAAAGCAGAATGAAGAATGAATGGACATGGCATCATCAGCATCACCACTCTCTGCCACATTCTACAATGCACAACTCACTCTCTGTGATTTCCAGAGCAGAATGAAGGATGAATGGACATGGCATCATCAGCATCACCACTCTCTGCCACATTCCACAATGCACAACTCACTACCTGTGATTTCCAGAGCAGAATGAAGAATGAATGGATATGGCATCATCAGCATCACCACTCTCTGCCACATTCCACAATGCACAACTCACTTCCTGTGATTTTCAGAGCAGAATGAAGGATGAATGGACATGGCATCATCAGCAACACCACTCTCTGCCACATTCCACATTCCACAACTCACTTCCTGTGATTTCCAAAGCAGAATGAAGAATGAATGGACATGGCATCATCAGCATCACCACTCTCTGCCACATTCCACAATGCACAACTCACTTCCTGTGATTTCCAAAGCAGAATGAAGAATGAATGGGAATTGCATCATCAGCATCACCACTCTCTGCCACATTCCACAATGCACAACTCACTTTCTGTGATTTCCAGAGCAGAATGAAGAATGAATGGACATGGCATCATCAGCATCACCACTCTCTGCCACATTCCACAATGCACAACTCACAAACTGTAATTTCCAAAGCAGAATGAAGAATGAATGGACATGGCATCATCAGCATCACCACTCTCTGCCACATTCCACAATGCACAACTCACTACCTGTGATTTCCAGATCAGAATGAAGAATGAATGGACATGGCATCATCAGCATCACCACTCTCTGCCACATTCCATAATGCACAACTCACTACCTGTGATTTCCAAAGCAGAATGAAGAATGAATGGGAATGGCATCATCACCACTCTCTGCCACATTCCACAATGCACAACTCACTCCCTATGATTTCCAGAGCAGAATGAAGAATGAATGGATATGGCATCATCAGCATCACCACTCTCTGCCACATTCCACAATGCACAACTCACTCCCTGTGATTTCCAGAGCAGAATGAAGAATGAATGGACATGGCATCATCAGCATCACCACTCTCTGCCATATTCTATAATGCACAACTCACATCCTGTGATTTCCAGAGCAAAATGAAGAATGGGAATGGATGGGAATGGCATCATCAGCACCACCACTCTCTGCTACATTCCACAATCCACAACTCACATACTATGATTTCCAGTGGATAATTGTATAAGTCAAGTAATCATTTTCTTTGCTCATTTGCCCCAATAACAAACTCACTCTCTGTAATTTCCATAGTGAAAGCAATTAATTAACATAACTCTGATTGTGCTTAATCTGATTGGTGTGAATTTATCTCACCCAAAAGTGTGGAAACCATCTTGCAAGTCCTTTAGGATCAATGTTTCCTTTGTGTTGCTGCCTGTCTAAAATAGATATCACACTTTTTCAGATTATACCATCTGCCTTTGAAGAATATTCAACTTTCAGTGCTTACTCTCGGATTGCATATCTGATACACAATGCTATGCTTTTTTCCTGTGCAGTAACAAATAGCACTTGCAAAGCCTCCTCATTCAGAGCCTTTGCTGTATTTTCCAGCAGTATCTTACACCCCTCATCCGAGTTGTGCATTCCTTCCATGCATACAAATTCCATGAGCTAAATCATTTATTAGACAAGAGAATACACACCTTCCATCCGAACACTACATTTTGGTACATGCTTCAATTGACAGAGACGTCCCCATACATTAGCATTCTTAAAAATCCCCTCTATCAACCCATGTGCCTTTTCCATCCTCTCCTCTAGTGGCAGCCTTTTATCAGTACCAGTTAGTTTGCCCATGGCTACCGTCAACAACGCATCAAACTTGGTGAACAACACAACAACAGGCACTGGGCAAGTTGTGAGCTCGAGATAACCTTTCTGAAAATGCCGTCACCATCTCTTGTATCACATTCATTGAAAAATATTTCTTCGGAACGTTGGATTGACCGACCCAGTTTATCCATTGGGATACAGTACCTATTCAATATCACCAGTTAATGATTCTTCAACCCGCACATTCCAGCTTGAAGCTATTACCAAATGGCATGAATCCGTTTCTTGAGAAATGTCGTGTCCGCACGATCGACGATGAACTTCTGGAGTCGTTTGACTTCGTCTGCAGAACCAGCTTCGAAGCCCTCCGAGTCATGAAAGACGAATTTGTCGTTGCTCCGGAAAATCAATTCGTTCTCAATGTCGTGGATCCCGCGCTAGTAGCATGCATTAGTAAAGATGCGCCTCGTGTCAGAGTCCAATAGTATGCAGTATGTCACATTGTAGTGATACTCACCCCAGTGGATCCCTCAATCAGATTGATCTAGTCGCACAAGTTTGGTAACCCAGTCATCCGTATATATCAAACCAGGTACGCACCTTGTTGCCTTCTCCATCATAGACCTCCGGGTTTTCGGTAGTGTTACAGATCGCGCGGAGGATAGTCGTCTTTCCAGCGTTCGCCCGCCCAATGATAAGGATCCTGAACCGGCCAAATTTCTCTCGGATGTTTTCAAAACCGCCTGTCTTGTTTGTTGCCATATCTAGATACCAAGCGCGAGCTAGTAGTGTCGAAGAAACTGTGAAGCGTAGAGTTGAAGCAGTAGTCCGTGAGGGCGAGGAGGAAACGGAAGAAGCGATGACCGTCGATCGATTCCCTCATCTACTTCCGACATCCGACGCTTCGGAACGCCGGGTCCGTGTGTCTGATCTGTACGGCTGTTTTAGTTTGACCGGATTGAGATATCGACGACTCATAGTATATACTGGACGCGGCGGAACTTCGATGGGAAGAGAGCCGGCACTTCCCAAGGTCGAAAGATACCCATAGAAATTGCCGACCCGTGGGCCCGTTTCAAACAGGCTGCAGCCAGTACTCTATGTAAAACAAGAACAAACAACGCGTCTCCTCGCGATGACACCAATGAATGGCTCGACTCCCCAAAGGTCGTCTCAGGCCTCGTCAAAGGTGCCGACTCCCCCTACCGTCTCCTCTACCGCGGCGCGCTCTCGCTCCCCGATCCCTACCTCCAAATTGACGGCATCGCTTTTTCGGCCCGCCTGGCGACACTGCTACAAGGCTCTCCGTCGTGCTCCCTGCCATCGCGGTCCGACGTATTCACGCGCGAACTGATGTATGACCGGCTCGCGCTGCCAGCGTTGGAGAGTATGTGCGGACGGCGGGCGCTGAGGTTCAAAGGCACCATGCAGGACGTATGAATGGACGATTGTGGGGATGTTTACATGTGCGTCGGCGCACGTCTCTTTGTTCGTGATTCGTGCGTGACGGCGGGCTGACCAGCAACTTTGTGCTCAGGGACATTCACCCGTATGCGACGTTGATCAAGATCTATTTCGAAAATATCTTGTGTCTGTCTCCGCTAGTTACTTCCCCGCATGACGCGCATGGCCCGAAGAAGAAGAAACTCGGCGTTCACGTATCTCTAGGCGGCACGGATGCAACTTGAAGGGAAATGGAATTTTATCTCTTTCCAGAAAATGGGCGCGGCCATAGTATCCCAGACGGTAGACCCCTTTTCCTTTTGTTTTGTTTTGTAAAAATACAGGTTGCTCGTGTTTGTGCAACCAGTGAGTGTACTACGCCCATACATAAAATCTCGAGGCATGAAATCTATCCCGTGTCACATTCTCCCTTGGCAAACATGTCGCTCTCGAAGATCCTTATCCTCCTTCCTTCCGCGTGGCTCTTCAATGTATCCCAAATTTCCCCTGATCCTCCCCCCGAAAAGTTCGAGCGTGTATCGCGATCTCCTCCGAGGCGCTCTCCCGACTGGTCCTCCCGGGGTACCATCTCCCCAGCGCGAGGTTCGATACATACTTTTGAGCCGCCGCCCTCGCCATTGCCGGTAGCCTCGGGCGCCTATGGTGCTTCCGCTTCACGTACGAACTAGCCGTGCGCAAGGACCACTCGCTCGTAACGACGGGGCCGTACGGAATCGTGCGCCATACTGAGCATGCTCGGTATGTCCCTCCTGATTTTTGGTCTGGGCTTGTTCGCGAGTCGCTGTGACTGGCTCGGGACGACGTTTGGCAAATTCGCCTTCGGCGCGTGGGTGGTGGAAAGCGTGCTATTGGGTGTGTTTACCAGTGGACGGTGTGTGACAGAGGACGCATTCTTGCAGGAGCGCTTTGGGGAGGAATGAGAGAGATTCGCGGAAGGTGCGATATCAAATGATTCCGGGCGTGTACTAGGGATGCAGTGAGAAGCAGGAAGGCGATGATATTGAGGCTGCAGGGGCTAGGGTTGTGTACCATGAACGATATGTGCGTGCGGTCGGCAATTAATTATTGCTTCCCGGATGACATGCATAACTCTTGGACTAAACGGAGACGTATATCCTGGGTTCGAATTCATTAAAAGTCTATGATGAGTCGTACAATTTACTTAAATAAGCTTGCTCACGGGTATCAAAGTAAATTAGAGGATAGTATAGACGTCCTGTACTGCGCAAGCATTTCCACGCTGATCATCTTCAGACCCCACCGGTCAGCAAAGGCTCTACAATCGTCCCGCCGAGCCATAGTGCCCATCTCGTCATCGTTCACGAGTTCGCACAAAACCCCTCCCAGGGGCTGATTCGTGAGCATACATAGATCGATGCCGCATTCCGTGTGGCCTCTGCGTTCCAGCACGCCGCCTTGACGTGCACGAAGGGGAACCGTATGACCTGGTCGTGTGAAGTCGGAGGCGTGAACGGAGGGATCGATGAGCTTTCTGACTGTGAGAGAGCGGTCATGGGCAGATATGCCTGTGGTGGTGCCTAGCCAAAATTAGGTCACCGTCGGGTTCTATACTATCTATATTATGTATATAGGATCACCTACCGTGCTTATAATCGACGGTGACGGTGTAGGCCGTGCGGTGCCTGTCCTGATTGAGTGGGACCATCATGGGAATTTCGAGTTCCTCGAGACGTTTTTCTGGTAGGGAGATGCAGATGTACCCACTGGGAACAGGTTAGCCAATGCGTGGACATGCATGACCGGCAGACCTTGTGTGTTTGATGATCCACGCCATCGCCTCGGTGGTGCATTTGTTTGCAGACATGATGATGTCGCCTTCGTTTTCCCTGGATTCGTCATCCATGACCACGATTGGTTCGCCGTGAGCGAAGGCGGCCAGTGCATCCTCCAATGGATCGAAAGAGAATTGCGTCCGGACCGGAGGCTCTTTGACCCGGATGGGTCGCCACAGTGAAGACGATCCGTTCATTTTGACGAGTGGGAAGGACGGCGTTGCGACTGGCATCGTGGAGAGTTATGGATCGTGAGTGAGTATATATTTCGGCTGATCCGAGTCGCCGAGTGATTCGTCAGGCAGATTGGTCACCATGATTATCAGACGCGCAAACCGGAAATCTCAGTAAACAAAAATTCTGTGATAAAAATATTGAACGTCCAGAGAGTCGACGGATTCATGATACATACTTACGGATCAGACGCTCGGAACCACCAACAAAACCGCTTCAGATAAGACTCAATCCTACTGCGTCGCTCGTGGGAATTTCTCGGAGACATACGCTCGGCATTTCCATAAACAGCGAATGTGCGGTTGTTTTCGGAACGCAAAATTTCGGTCGGGAATAATTTGAGCACTTGAACACGAACGCTCTTGTCTGCAACCAGCCAGCAAGCCAACTCCCCTTAGACTGCATAGACCTTAGACCTTTACTTTACCTACCATGTCGCATTTAGCACCTTCCGGAAAGTGGGATGCACGGTATGTCTCCATTTTTTTGGTCCTCCTTCCAGTCATTTTCATGCTCTTCCCCGCCAGATACCTCGGCCCCGTTCCTCACGATTCTTCCTACTATGCCAAGTGCATGCTTGGTGGTGTTCTTGCTTGTGGTCTCACACACGCCGGTATCACCCCTCTTGACGTTGCCAAATGCAATATGCAGGTCCGTCTCTCATGCTCATTCGATGTCATTCCGTCCTAAGGCCTTCACAGGTAAACCCCGCGAAATACAAGGGTCTTGGTTCCGGTCTTGCCACGCTTGTTCGCGAAGAGGGTCAAACTGGCCTCTGGAAAGGCGCCGGCCCCACGCTCGTTGGCTACTCTTTGCAAGGCATGTTCAAGTATGGTCTGTACGAAGTGTTCAAAGACACATACATGAACCTCGCCGGCGAAGAAATTTCCAACGCGTACAAGCCCGCTATCTGGCTGGCCGGCTCTGCTTCCGCAGAAGTGTTTGCCGACATCGCTCTCTGTCCCTTTGAAATGACAAAGGTCAAGATTCAGACTAGCCCAAGCGGTACTTTCCCGACCGCCTTTGGTGCTGCTCTGAGAGAGATGAGCAAAAACAAAATCGAGACACGTTATCCATTCGGCTCTATCGTTCCTCTCTGGTCACGTCAGGTTGGTAATCTGGCCTCGTCCCATGTCTACCCAACTCATTGATTTGTCAGATCCCCTACACAATGGCCAAGTTCTTCTTCTTTGAGAAGATTGTGCAGCTGTTTTACACGCACGTCTTCGTGGAGCCCAAGGAGACTTACTCCAAGTCGACCCAGCTTGGCGTTACCTTTGCCTCTGGTTACCTTGCTGGTGTTGTCTGTGCTATCGTGTCACACCCGGCTGATACTGTCGTATCGCTTATGGGTAAACCCGCCAACAAGGGCAAGAGCATCGGTCAGATCGCATCAGAAACGGGTGCTGTCACTCTTGCCACCAAGGGTCTCGGTACGCGTGTGATCATGATTGGTACATTGACCGGTGAGCGCAGTGCATTTCCTTTTATGACAGCTTATGCTGACGACTGGACTAGGCTTCCAGTGGTGGATCTACGATACCTTCAAAGCCACGATGGGTCTGGGTACCACGGGTGGCAAGTAAAACCCTGGGATCCTCACTGTCTATTTAGTACACTGTCTTGTCGTAATACCGCGACCTTGGTCGCAGGATTTTGTCCGTACATCATAGATGTTTACCATGAGTTAGATAACATTCGCACATTCGGATTCTCTGAAAGTGTAACCCCCGCCCGAGGTACATGGATATCAGTTGGTTATTCTCACTGGTGCAAGCAAACCGTATCATGAACAAGACGGCTCAGCGCTCAGCTGTCGGTCAGGAACACTGGCAACAATTCATAGACCATGGCCGCATCTGTACATTTGACTTCCTCGCAGTAATGCATATTTTCTCCTCTGCAGCATACATTTCGGGCATGTAGATGATCCTCTCAGTGATTTATCTGATCCTCCCTCGCAATCTCAGGCTCCTGTACTACGTCCTCCAACTTGAAGCTCTCGTTCTGTTCAACTTCCGCAAACACCATCGTCATCCCTGGAGCACTATGACCAGATATAGTCGACAAGCCAAAGCCGGAATCGATCCCTTCCCCGCGTCTTCCTCGAGCATCGTGTGCATATAACTCTCGTATACTGATAATGAATCGAGAGATCAAACTGTACATGGGCACGTATGCCAGGATGTTCAAAAGAATCAGCTCTGCCTCCGTTGTCATGTTCAGGAATGCAAGGAGACAAATTGTGAATGCCCTGCGTTGAAAAAATACGGATCATATCAGCTTCCCAGTGATCGGAAATCATTGTAGCTGGCGAAATGGAGCACGTGGTAACATACCCGAAGAAGTAAATGATGCCCTGCTTTACCATCAAGTTGATGTACTTGCTCAGTTGCAATGTCTGGGTCGCGCGGTACATCTGAATCGACTCCCTCACAAAGTGGATGATTACGAGCATGCATAGTAATGCACCATGTACCATTTGCGAGACAGTGGACACCATGTGCCATGCAGATCGGGTGGGAAGTTGCATCGAGCAGAATGAGGTGTCCAGAAAATGATTGGTTTCGACTGTGATGATAGAAACTCATCAGTAGTGCTGTGAAGCTTCACTCAGTCAAGATCGTTACATGTCATCAGATGTTTAAAAGTCATGATGGTCGAGATGATACGACCAACGACGCTTGAAATGACCATCACGGAAAAGACCAGCAAGAGGATGACGAGCACCAGCCTTGATTGATTGTACATTGCATATATGCGGAGGATCATTGCATCTGCATTCATCATTCTAATGCACCTTCCTCCAAAAATCAGCCGTATAACTCACAATCAGCTGCACCAACAAAGATAATGAATGACCATTGTTCAGCAATAAACAAAATTTCACCTTTGAAGGTGTTCAGAGGTTGAGCGGAGAGGGAAAAGAAAGCCTTGCATCTGCACTCACAGGTTCTGTTCAATGGATACAAGTCAATTGGATCTAGGTCAGTACCAACAATAAGAGCAAGAAAAATATATACAGCTGTCGGGCAAATATTTCAGATATTTGTTAATCATGGAAGTTATAAGAAGCAAAATACCGGTGAAGGGTCAGGTAGAAAGCTACCTCTACCTTGAACACAGGAATGTGGTCAAATCAGTGTTGTCTTCTCAGTGGCATACAGACATACTCATTACAGTAACTCTGTCAAGCCATTTAGAATTACCAATCTGGTGAGCTGTGACCGAAACAGACTCACATGAGACTGCAAAGGCCAACATAACGAACCTGTAACTATGTTCAGGATAATCCTCCGAATCTATTGACAACTTATCCAATACGCACCATGATGAACAGTGTTGACACCAAGGTCCCAGGTTTCATCTACAGTCTCATCAGGATCATTCCATCACAGAAAAGTCTTCTGCTGACCCATATGTGTTCCACCTACATGAATAATCAGCAAGAGTGAGTCTGAATGACACTTCAGGACTTCGAGTCAGAGGAGGACTTACCTCTTTTGAGAAGGTGAGGACTGTGAGTGTAGGGTTAGCATATTGTATTGGATCCAAAGCCATTCAATCTGCACACCATAATCATACACAGCAATAGTAAGTATTGCGACTGAACTCAGTGGGCTCGTATCATTGGTTTTTTGAAGGGAGGTCGGAAGAACATACGAATTACGTAATCATAGTAATGCTGGGTGCGCAGCACCAACTGGAGAGAGGAAGACATGATGATTATAGAGTGGAAGGACTGTCGTCCGGAAAATACGTACCTGGGTACATAGTATATATAAATCACCCGGGGAACCAACATTGCTGCGAGAAATTGATCTCTATCAATTATGGTCGCCGACTCAGATGATGCCAAGCCTTCACTAGTAGTACTGGCAGGGCAGTCGGCGTCATACTCTGCCGTCACTTCCGCACCAAAATCATTTTACAGGAGTGGGTTTGGACCGTGTTGCAAATTGCACCAAGCTGGCCATTCAAGTTAGGCCCAGGCCCAAGGTTTCTGCGTGTGCGAGTCAAGTGCGAGTCTAGATAATCACGAGCTTAGCGATCACGGAAGGTGAAAGAGCGCTGAGGGAAAATGACGCGCGTACTTTAACGTGCGAGGTTATGTAAGTTTGATAAACGAGCAATGTGAAAGAGGAAACGAAGTGGAAGAAACGGTGCAATGATAGCGGCTGAGTTGAACAAGATAGCGACCGAATGAAAAGAAGTCTACGTCTAACACTGCGCCTGGTCAGTACGGTCATGACAGGTATTGGCACCTTCGACGACCAGAAAATCCCTCATCATCGACTTGCCACCACCAAGGGGCGGGGACTGTTTCACTATACATTCGGATGGATAATGCATATTTTCTCCTCTGCAGCATACATTTCGGGCATGTAGATGATCCTCTCAGTGATTCGGCTGATCCTCCCTCGCAATCTCAGGCTCCTGTACATCCTCCAACCTCTGAGACGTTCTGCTCGACGTCCGGAAACAACACCATTGTCGTGCCACTACCTGTCGACAAGCCAAAGCCAAAGCCGACGTCGATGTCGATGTTGATACCCTCCCCGCATCTTCCTCGAACATCGTCCGCTTCCAACTCCCGTATACTGATAATGAATCGAGAAGTCAAACTGTACATGGGTACGAGTGCCAGGATGTTCATGATAATCTCCTCTGCCTCGGACGTGATGTTCAGGAAACTGAGGAGATAGATTGTGATTGCCCTGCCACATGAAAAGACATGGATCATCAGCTTGATTGGCAATCATTGATGAAACGGAGCATGGGATGGTAACACACCCAAAGAAGTAGATGATGCCCTGCTTTACCATCAAATTGAGGTACTTGTTCAGTTCGTGTGTGTGGGTCACGCGGTACATCTCAATCGACTCTCTCACAAAGTGGATGATTACGAGCGTGCAGAGTAGTGCACCGTGTGCCATTTGCGAGACGATGGATACCATGTGCCATACAGATTGGGTGGAAAGCCGTATCGAGCAGAATGATATGTCCAGTATTTGAATGGTTTCAACTGTAATAATAGAAACTCGTCAGTAGTGCTGTGAAGCTTCACTCAGTCAACGTCATTACATGCCGTCATATCTTTCAAAGTCACAGTGGTCGAGATGATACGGTCAACAATGGATGAAATGACCATCGTGCAAAAGAACGGGAGGAGGATGATGAGCACCAGCCTTGATCGGTTATACATAGCCCGTATGCGGAGGATCATTGCACCTGCATTCATCATTATATTTTCTCTGAAAATCAGCCACTGGACAACTCACAATCAGCTGCGCTGATGAAAAGAATAAATGACCATTGTTCAACAACGAACATTATTCCACCTTTACAATGTTCAGAGGTTGAGCGGAGAGGGAAAAGTCTTGCATCTGCACTCACAGCTTCTGTTTTATGGATACAAGTCAATTGGGTTCAGGTCAGTACCAACGATAAGTACAGGAAAAATACATACAGCTGTTGAACATATATATCAGTACATTTGTTAACCATGGTAAGAAGAAAAATACCGGTGAAGGGCCAGGTAGAAAGCTACCTCTGTCTTGAAAACAGGAACGTGGTTAAATCAGTGTTGTCTTCTCAATGGCATACGGACATACTCATTACAGAAACTCTGTCAAACCATTTAGAATCACCGTTCTGGTGGATTATGACAGAAACAGGCTCACATGAGACTCAAAAAGCCAACATAACGAACCTGTAACTATGTTCAGGTGATGACCCTCTATCGACAACTTGTTCAGTACACACTATAATGAACAGTGTTGACATCAAGGTCCAAGGTTTTTTCGTCTACAGTTTCATCAGGATCATTCCATCACGGAAAAGTCTTCTGCTGACCCATATGTGTTCCACCTACATGGATGATCAGCAAGGAAAACTTTGTAAATAACACTGGGGAGTTACCTCTCTCGAAAAGGTAAGGACTGTGAGTGTAGAGTTAGTCTGCCAATGTTGGATTTCGTAAGCCATTTGATCTGCGCACCAATATCATACACAACAGTAGTAAGCATTGCGACTAAACGGGCTTGTGTCATTGATTTTTTGAAGAAGAGGGAAGAGCATACGAAGTAGGTAATCGTAATTCTGGGTTTGCAGCACCAACCGGAGAGAGGAAGACATGACGCCGTGTGGGGGCCTCGGTGAAAGCAGAGCGTAATTCTGGACTGTTGTTCAGAAGTGAATACAAACCTGGCTCGCAATACATGTTATATAACAGACCTACGGATCCATCCTGCGAGAAATTGAAATTGATCTCAATCAATGATAGTCGACTCAGATGATACCTTACAACAAGGTATGGGCAGAGCCTTCAGGCCCCAGGGCAGTGTCAGGCCATCCTGTAAAATGACCCTTAATTTAGGTGCGGAAGTGATGGTAACGGCGGCAGAGGGTTTGGTGAACCATGTGGAAAATTGTACCAAGCTGGACTGGCCGTTGTTGTTGGGTCCAGGGTTAGGTGTTCTTCAAGGCACGGAGCTTCCGAAAGTCCGGGCTTCGTTGGATCTGAAGATCTGGTTGTGTGCACGATAAACACATAAGTTCAACCGTGGTCTGACTGGTGGTGGACTGGACCGATGAGTAGTGACCGGGACCGTTCGACGTCATCGACGTCACGGATCACGATTCGGAGTCGATGGGCAGCGCGCCTCAAATCGGTTCGATTATGTAAGCAAATAGGAATGAGGACAACACTTTGACACCGCGGCTCTCCTATTGCACTTACTTACCACGGAAAGACGTACTGCACAGAGTGACCGAGCGCCTTCAAGTTCGCCAAAAGTAATGGTGAGTGAAATCGAATTAGCCAAAATATACTGTGTTCTCACTTTGCGCGGAGGCCAAAATCATTGTTTTTTTCGTTTAATGCTGCACTGGTGTGCACCTGCTCATGCGCCTTTCCTTCGCTTCCGGTTTGGAACGTCTCGGAAACGGAACGTGTGGGAAATGTGCCAAAGCAGAAGAGTAACGATACTACTCCACGCACGTCTCCTAATATTGCGGGCCGTTTGGTGCTGATATTCAGTTTCATGTACGCCCTCCTTTTTTTTCCCTCAGATCTGCATCCACCGTACTTTGGACGTCCGTATCGGACGTGCGTTTGAATACGCACCTTCAAAGACGTTCTGGAAACATGACGGCTTTTTACCTCGGCCGAAAGTGAAGAATTCGACGACTGCTCGAATTCTTCACTTTTGGCCAAGGATCAGCTCCCTTGGAAGATGGTGCGTCGCACGTGCAGTCGCTCACACTACTGTGGCCGCGACGTCAGCGACCGCACCTACAGATGTCACAGGTTCCGTTCTCCAGCTTTTCGCGATCGATGTTTGTCCACTTTTCAATCACTGATGTAACTATTTACAGCTTTTTCACCTGTACCTCCTGCTGCTGACGGCGAGTATCACATGCCTTCCCCGATTTTTGTTATCGCTGGCAAGGTCGCTCGCGAAAATCTTTCACTTCAGGGGCAACCTCCAACCTCTACTTGCGTGCCGTGCAAAATCATAACTTTCCCACCGTCCGAAGGTGTCGCTTGTACAAGTTATTCTCAACGAACGCTACTCTCCGTCATCAGAATCGACAATTGAAATTCTGGTCTTGATAGCAATTGGTGCAAAGAAACCTGAGCGTGACGACCCATTTACTCCTCGTCATCATGTCCATCATGATTATCATAGTGCGGGGGGTGGCATTTTGAGGTACGAACGAATATACACATACAATATGGGGTCTAGTATACATACCCTAGTATCTTGCCACCAATGTTTTTACGTCGAGCCTCCTCATGGTCCAGGATGCCAGATGACGTTGTCTGTAATACATTCCTTGAGCCTATCGCGAAGTTACTACGACCATGGAACGTACCAGGATGATGTACCCGAATCCACGGGCAGGAAGAAGCAGGTTGACCCACTTCTCGATTTGGGTCACCTGGATGTTGAAACGGGGCGAGATGACGCCTGTTTTGTTGAGTCGGCCGTTCAGCTGGACGACGATCTTTCCAGAACGATGGTCGTCGATTATCTCGAATTCGCCAATGTAGCCTACAAGTAACGCGTCAGACTTTGGCATCTCTCAAGGCCGGGGAAGAGAGCGGGGGAGGGACACTCGCCATGGCGTTGCATCACGCTGAGGAATTTGACGACTACCTTTGATGAGGGACGTATCAGCACCTGGCGTTTGCCACGGCGCTCGGCATTTACGATGTTGTTCTGAAATGCCGTCTAAATCCAGGGAGTCGGTACGTGTTCGACAAACTCACTAGGCAATCGTTCTGGAATGTTGGTGCATCAGTGAGTTATGGTGCACGGAAAAAGCGTAGCCATTTACCAGGACAGAAACGCGGACCATGTTGTACGAGAGGACGAGATTTGATCACGGCGGCGAGTGTGTGGGGGCGGAATGGGCAGTCGGTGGCTGTGATGTACTGTATAGTACCACTCAGCCACACTTCGGAATTCTGCGATCAGTGAACAGCAACCCCAACCGACATCCTCGACGTCCTCGACATCCACTAGCAATCAACATGGTATGGATATATGCGCTGTCCTTGTCGTAAGCTAATTTTGCTCTAGGGTCGCGTTCGCACCAAGACCACCAAAAAAGCCTCGCGCGTGCTCATCGAAAAGTAGTGAGTGCTACGCTCGCTAATCTACCTGCATAGGGCTCAAGTCAGTCAGCTACCCTCGTCTCACGCTCGACTTTCACACCAACAAGCGGATTATCGATGAAGTCGTCCGTACCCTTAACCCCGCTCCTTCTTGGTCCTAGCTGACTGTATGATCAGGCCGTGATCCCCTCCAAGCGTCTCAGGAACAAGATCTCGGGTTTCACGACCCATCTCATGAAGCGCATTCAGCGCGGCCCCGTTCGTGGCATTTCGTTCAAGCTGCAGGAGGAAGAGAGAGAGAGAAAAGACAACTACGTCCCCGAGGTCTCTGCGCTCGACACGAGCACTAGTGGACTCGAGTTGGACACAGACACTTCTGTACTCTCCTTTTTCCGTCATTGATACTCGGATGATGACCGTCTTCGCAGGAGATGCTCAAGGCCCTCAACTTTGACATACCGCACAATGTCGTACAGGTGACCATTGCACAACCTGAGCGTGCACCGCGTAGGGACCGTCGCAACGTGCCAGGCGCTGCACGGTCATGAAGTATGTAGTAGATTCTGAATGTGACTATGTGACTATCATGTGATGTGACGTGACGCGTGTGTCGAATCCGCGACTACAAGTTAGTTAGTTTATAACGTCGAGATGGCCGTATTTGACGGCGTGAGGTATTCGCTCTCTCCGTCGCTCTCCCCGACGCGTAGAACAGAACTCGCCGCCGTGCTCGATCTCAACGGCGCTGCACCGCTCCCGCCCTACACCCATCTCATCACCCTCCCAGCATCCCACGCAGTACACAACAATGAAGCGACCAAGCTAGTCACCGACCGCTGGGTCGATCGCAGCGTAGTCATGGGTAAACTCCAGTCGTGCGTGTCTCTTCTCTTTCCCGTGTACTCTGACCAACACTCTCACAGCGAGCAGTACTACTCTCCAGACCCAGCCATGATCTTTTCGGGTGTCGTCGCATGTGCTACCGATGTGCGTCTCTTTCATCATCTTGCACATCATTTGACCCTCGGCCCAGCTTTCTGCAGGCGACTTGGAGGTCCTTTCCGCAGGTATTACCGCCCTCGGTGGCCAGTGGCGCACCGGTCTCACCCGCGACGTCACCCATCTCTTTGCCCTCCGCGCTGGCAGTGACAAGGTATCCTACTCACACACACATCGCTCTCACCTCTCTTACCTCTTTATCCAGTACAACACGGCCCTCCATTTTTCATCCCAAACCCACATGTGCATCCTCACCCCACATTGGTTCGACGACGCCGTTCGTCTCGGTCGTCGTATCCCAGAAGCACCCTACGAATGGCCAGATCCACCTATCTTGCGTCCCGGTCTGGTTCTTGATCTCGACAAGGATGGAGACGGCGTCCGAAGGCGAAAACCCGCCGGAGATAAACAGGCAGAAACAGCAGATGCAACGAACCAAGGCGAAAACGTCCGCGTATGGGCAGGCCGTCGTATTCTTCTTTCCGCCTCTTTCGAGTTGAGTGAGGGATCGCGACGAGCGATCGAAGCAGGTATTCAGCGTGCAGGTGGCCTCGTCGTACCCGTCACCGAAGATGCAGAGGAGGAAGAAGAAGAAAAGGCTGTCGATGAGTGCGACGTGCTCGTCACGCGATGGCGCAGTGGCAAATCTTATTTCAAGGTATGGATTTCAGACGGTCGTGTTCCGTTCTCACGTCTCGCGCGTTGTAGGCAGCGCGTGCATCTCTTCTCATCGGCACCCTCAGTTGGCTCTTTAGCGTAGAGTCCACTGGTACCCTCCACTCTCCCCTCGATTCGCTTTTATGGTATCCCACTCCAAGGGGTGGCATCCCCGATCTCATCGGTTGTGTGCGTGACACTTCGATTATCGCCATCCCTCAACCCTAACAGACTCTTTTGCAGGAGATTTCTATCACCAATTACACGGGTGCAGCACGCGACTATCTCAAACGTCTCATTACTCTCATTGGCGCCAAGTTTACACCTAGCATGAGCCAATCGAACAAGGTTCTCGTGGCTGGTTTGTGAGTGTGTTTCCGTTCGGTCGTTTGTGCGCGTTAATCGGATTACCCTATAGCCAGCCGTCACCCAAGACAACTCGCGCACTCTCGTGGTCTATCCCGGTCGTGAACCACACGTGGCTTGAAGACTGTATCGTGGAATGGCGGTAAGAGTCTTTCCTTGCATTCAATGTGTCGTGCTACTCACGCGCATCAGTGCGCTAACCGTCGGACTTGAACGTTACATCGTGTATCCCCCAGGTATCGACTTTGGCAATATGCTGATGACGCGACCTGACGGAGGTATGTCTCCTCTATGGTCCCTTTACTTGCCCATTCTCATTACGTTCCCGCGTACAGCCCCTTCTTCTCAATCCATGCCTCCCCCGCGTGTGAATGGGGGCGCTCTACCAGGGGGTCGTGGTATCGGCGTCATTGACGTGGAACAAGAGATAGCACGCGATGCCGAACATCGCGTTCGCGAGCGCAACGGTGAAATTACATCGGCAATGTACGAGGCTTATGCGAATGATACGACAACGGACGGGCTGTCAATGATCTTGGATGGCGATGTACCGACAGAACCACAAGCTCGACCACGCTCCCGCGCAGGGTCACTGAAGAAGACGCCGACCTCCACAAGGAAGCGCGGGTCCACTTCGACGCCAGCGGCGGCGTCAGCGATGGGTGCGTTTGTCGACCAAGTTATCGAACTTCCCTCGGACGACGGAGAGGGGAACACGGGCAACGGACGAGGTGCCTCCACGAATGGTAAACAACGGGCGCCAAAGTCTCCACATACTCGATCGCGGAGTGTGTCGAGGGCCTCGTCAATAGGCGAGATCGAGTTTGTCGTGCGCGACCCGGGAGCGAGCTCGAAAGATGGAAAGGGGAAGGGGAAGGGGACGGCCAAGGATGCACAGAAGGGACTAACAGGTCCTTCAAAACCCGGGCCACGACCCTACGTTCCGGCTGCCCGGACGGAGGAGGCGGATAAGGTCAAGAAACCAGTTCCTGCGCAATCAAATAAAGGAAGACGAGGAGCGAATGGGACGACCACCGGTTTCGATTCCGATCAACATTTGGATGCGGGCGAGGAGTCGGAAATGTCGGTGCCGCCTCGCAGGGCTACTAGCGTAAAGTCGAAAACGCCTGTCAAATCGGGGATGAAGCCTAGACCGAGGTCTAAGTCCAGATCGCGGCCCAGCTCAGTTCTGGGTGGGGAGAGTGAAGGCGAGACGAGGATGATGTCTGCAAAGTCGAGAACAGACACCAGGAAGCAACGAGAGCAACTTGCAAAACCAAAACGCATTGGCGAAGTCCAGGAAAAAAAGAAAAGTCAAACAAAAGAGGCGCGAAGGAAGGGTGAAGAAGACACAGCTCGCCCTCGAATTTCTACGCGTTCGCCGTCGCCAGTCTCACCGATCCCTGCGAAAATCTCGCGTGCACCTAAACGGCGGTTGTCTGTGCTCGTCCCATCTATGCCTAAGGACTATTTCTCGTCACAACCTAGTCAACGCGATGCACTAGAAGACGAGGGCGAAGGCGATCTTGGGCGTGAAATTGGGAAAAAAGGTGGTGGAGCTGATGCAGCTTCGGGGTCCAGGCCTAGGCTCAAGCAGCTCGGACCTGCAGCATCGATTCAGGCGGTTGCCGCAGAGGCGTCGACATCAACGAGCAAACGCGGCAAGCCTTCTCCTGCGAAACCGTCGACGACGTCTGTCGCCTCTGGGAAGTCAAAACCCCAGCCCCAGCTCAAGGCCAAGGCCAAACCCAAGCCTAGTGCGCCCAAGGAAGCAAGCAAGACTCGCGAGGAGGATATGGGTGAGAGCGAAAATGACGACGACGCGTCCATGATCGCGGATACGTCCATGATGTCCGCGAGCCGTGGTGGGCCAAGACGAAGTGCGGCAAACAAGGCGACCGCGCGGTTGAAGGAGGTGATTATGCCGGATGTGATCAGTTTCGAAAGGGAGCAGAAACAGGCGAAGCGGAGGCGGAGCGAGGGTGGGGGTGGGGAGTCGGTTATGTCTGCGAGAGATGATGAGGATGAGGAGAGAGATAAGAGGGGTGGGAAGAGAAGAAAGGTGATAAAGGAACCAGAGGAAGTGGAAGAAGAAGAAGAAGCGGAGGTGGAAGAAGTGGTACTTGTTCCCCCGGTCAGGGCGAAGCCGAAACTGGTCAATGGGAAGGGCAAGACAAAAGTGACGATCGCTGTGGGTTCCGACGAGGACACGGACGGTCCTCCGGCGAAGAACAAGCCGAGCGGTTCTGTGGAAAAGATTGGCGCTCGTGGCCGGGGGAAACAGTTGGCCCCCATCCGAGTGATGACGACTGGTGTGAGCCTCACGGACGATGTTATCAAGGTCAGTTCTTTTCTCTCTCTTTCGAATGCAAGGCAAAGGGATGCTCATTCCCGTCCTCGTCGTTCAGCGTCTGACGAAACTAGGTGTACAAATGACAACGAAACCGACGGACTGTACGCATCTCATCGCCAAGGGCTTCGTTCGGACGGAAAAATTCCTCTGTGCCATGTCAGTCTGGCCGTGGATCTTGACTGAAGAATGGGCGACTGCAAGTGCTAAGGGTGGCAAGCTCCTCGGTGCGTGCAAGGTTGAGTCTTATTATTGATCTCATCTCACCGTCCCTCTCTAGGCGAGAAGGATCACTTATTGTCAGACACGGTTGCAGAACAAAAATGGGAGTTCAATTTCACGGATGCAATGGCGCGTGCCAAAGGACCCGAGGGTGGTCCGAACTTGTTCAAACAAATGACGTTTTACGTGACGCCCAAAGTCTCTGTGGACACCAAGCTTCTCAAGAACGTCGTCTCTGCTGGGGGTGGGCAAGTGCAGATCGCAGTGACGCCTACGGTACGAATACTCAAAGGCAAGGGAAATCGGTACGTGGTGTCGTGTATGGAGGATAAGGGGATTTGGCGGCCGTTGGTAGAAGAAGGGTTCAAGGTGTACTCGGCCGAGTTGGTGTTGAGGGGTGCGCTGAGGCAGGAAATTGAATGGGAGAGGAAGGAGTGTTTGGTGGCGGGGTGATTTCGATGGATATTCTGTGTTTTAGAAATGCTACTTTAGGAATTGTATATGTACGTTGCCGCATCTGACGACGGACGCAATAGCGTGATCAATCGATCAAGTTTGAACGTTCGTCGAGGCGATGGTACTTTACGCTCAATGTATTACGGCGTAAACTAGTCGAACGTGCATCAATGATTAAGGCGGTATACTATCACTCATTGTCACATCATCTTTTCTATCTCAACGAATATTGACTGGACTGATGCCATTCGATTTTGCGTGGCCTCAGAATGTGTCTTAGATGAGGCGTGCCAATTGAGGGGATAAGTTGTTGCTAGCCTGAGAGAAGTAGTGGTCGTTTTCAGAAACCGGCCAACTAGTCACTGGTGAGACTCAGTCCTTGGGGAGTGATGATACTACTTATCAATCCAGTAAACCCATCTCCCATCAGACCACGGGTCTGGCAAGCTTCATGTCACTTCATCAAAGAACCGTGCAGAACTTCGTATCTTCGAGCGACGCCCGGGCTGTACCTCTCGTAGTAACTTCCATGCCTTCGAGATCAACCACTGGCGGCATCAAATAAATCAACCGTACGTTCGCTTGATCATCATATCTGGCATCCGAAACCATGATTGATATGATCCTGGCCGCCGGTAGGGTCGAGGGCTGGTTCATCCTGGCGCATGTAATCGAGTCACCGTGTCCGATAAGCAAATTTACGGCCGCCTCCAAGTGGTGCAATGTAAACAATTATTTAATAAGGGGATTCAATATAATGGCCGCGGTGGGCGGTGTGACACTGCCTTTATGTAACTCATCATCATCATGATTCTGCGCGTATTTTTGGTGCTGAATCTGCTGATCTGAGTCGACCCTTGGGCCGAATCGCAGAGATTTTGGCTCGCCGGGTCTCTTTTACTCTCTTATATACTATACTATGTACTATCACACAGTGCCAGGTTTGTCTTCCCTTCCAACTTGAAATATCAGTCCTGAATACGCTCTGCTTCCACTGCCAAGGACTCCACATGTCTGGCATGTCTTCCTCCGAGTCTCTCCAGTTTGATTATGCAGCCCGTATGCTCTTCCCTCACATTCAAAAAATTAATGACACAAGCCCAGCAAGTCAGTTGCGATGATTACTACCATTGTGTATGATTATGGTGTGCAGATCAAATAATTTCTGATTTGATACAATGTACTCACTCTATACTCACAGTCCTTACCTTTTCAAAAGAAGTAAGTTCTCCTCAGTGTTATTTATGAGGTTTTGCTTGTTGAGTATCCATGTAGGTGGACCACATTTGGGTCAGTCTGAGCAAAAGACTATTCACCATGACAAAATGATTCCTGATGAGACTGTAGATGAAACCCTGGACCTTGGTGACAGCACTGTTCATCCTGGTGTGTATTGAACAAGTCAGTGGAGGGTTATCACCTGAACATAGTTACAGATTCGTTATGTCGGTCTTTACACTCTCATGTGAGTCTGTTTCTGCCACAATTCACCAGATTGGTAATTCTAAATGGCTTGACAGAGTTACAGTCATTGGTATGTATGTATGCCTTTGAGAAGACAACATTGATTTAACCATGTTCCTGCTTCAAGATGGAAGTGGCTTTCTACCTGGCCATTCACAGGTATTTTTCTTCTTACAACATCAATGGTTAACAAATATCTGAAATATTTGTCCAGCAGCTATATATATATTTCCTACTCCTATTTTTGGTACTTAAATCCAATTGACTTGTATCCACTGGCATCAAACAGTTGTGAGTCCAGATGCAAGGCTTGTCCCTTTCCACTCAGCCTCTGAACACTTTAAAGGCGGAATACTATACATTACTCAAGAATGGTCATTTTTTCTCTTTATTGGTGCAGCTGATTGTGAGTTGTATGGCTGATTTTCAGAGAAAGGTGCATTATACTGATGACTCGGAATGCAGGTGCATTGATCCTCCGAGTGTGGGCATTGTACAGTCAATCAAGGCTGGTGCTCAGCGCTCATCCTCCTCCTCCTGTTGTTTTCCATCATGGTCATTTCAACTGCTGTTGACCGTATCATGACCATGACTGGGGATTTCGAGAAAATTATGATGGAGGGTAATGATATTGACTGAGTGAAGCTTCACAGCACTACTGATGAGTTGCTATTATCACAGTTGAAGTCGTTCAAATACTGGACATCTCATACTGCTCACTGTCTCAGATTTCCCAGCATCCATCTGTATGGGACATAGTAGCTGCCATTTCGCAAATGGCACACGGCGCATTACTATGCATGCTCGTAATCATCCAATTTATGAGGCAGTCGATTCAGATGTACCGCACGACCCAGAGATGGGAACTGAACAAGTACATCAACTTGATGGTAGAGCAGGGCATCATTTACTTCTTCGGGTGTGTTACCATCTCATGCTCTACCTTGTGCTCCGTTTCGTCTGTTGCCATCTTCCACGATAATTGCCGATCAGCTGATGACCCGTGTCTTTCAACACAGGGCATTCTTAGCTTATCTTTTTGGCTTCCTGGACATCACGACGGAAGCAGAGATGATCACTGTGTCCATCCTGGCATACGTGACCATGTTTTGTTTGACTCCTCGATTCATTATCAGTATACGGGAGTTATATGCGCACGATGCTCGAGGAAGGCGCGGGGAAGGGATCGATACCGGCTTTGGCTTGTCAACTATATCTGGTCATAGTGCTCCAGGGACGGCGATGGTGTTTGCGGACGTTGAGCAGAACGAGAGGCTGGAGGACGTACAGGAGATAGCGAGGGAGGATCAGACGAATTGCTGAGAGGATCATCTTCATGTGTGCTGTAGAGGAGAAATTATTTATTATCCACCCGAACTTGAATGTATGATGAAACGGTCCTCGTGCGGTTTGGTGAAAGCCCGTCAACAATTTATCTGGTTGTTTGTGCACTGGAGGTCATACTGCGTGAAAGTCGAATGCGCAGGTACGGTCATGGTATGGTTTTGATTATTGACGACTGCAGGCTCAATCCATCTCAGCTGAGCCGTCCTAACAGTTAAACAGTTCATCATGAAGCTTTGAAGACCCACATGACTAGAATTTCAAATCTTGATACGTCCACCTTTTAAGTTAAAGTCCGGTTCCATGAACAACCATCCAACGCTGGGCAAATTTCGCCAGCATAATCATCCAACGAGTTGAATGGACCTATCAGATGTAGCATAGGAGTCAGATGTCATTGTCATGTCGTTATGGGCCGTTAGGTCGAGCTTGAAAATCCAGAGCGTGAGGCGTCGTCGTCGCAAACTAAGTGGTAGTACTCGCGTCATTTCGACGGATGCCAATAGATATGATATCTTAAAATTCATGTCCGATAATTTGATAATTTGAACTTGATAGACTTGTGATAGACCTTACAGTACGTCAAGAGATATGGACCGGTAAACAGACCAGACCTCCCAGGCGCGTTCAGACCCAACCGATAGCGTGGATATTGCTCACTGTCCATCCTCTTCACCCTAGCTGGGATATACTCTCCTTGACGGTCGAGATCGCCGCTTTCGAGGTAGGCTTGATGTCTACCTCGAAGTGTTGCGGGTAACTTTTCGAGGTCGAGGTTCACAAGGCAAACTTAAATTAGTTCATGGTTTCAAGAAAGGTCATCGGTCAACGTACCTCACTAGTCCAGCGCTGTAAGATGGAATCAATGGGATCTCGTTCCCATTTGCATCTTTCTTCTTTGAGATCTCGACGGTTGCGACGATGTTGGAAAACAGAAGGAAGATAATGTCGTCAGCGAGGTATCTACCTGGGCAGATCCTGTCGAGTATCCAGGCAAAACCAAATCAGGTATGGTCAAAGTAGTATCTAATATCACGACTTGCCTGCGTCCAAAGCCAAATGCGTATGCGGACGGATCTATCGCAGTCTCCTTGACTTCATTTGCAAGGTGACGTTCCGGTACGAACTCTTCCGCAGGGAATCCACTCTGGTTGTCTTTTGCTATGGCCCTATTAAATCGCCGAATTCACGTATTCAGTTTCTCTCCGTCTCCTTGTTTCAAGTAACACGCACCACACGTTTGGAAGGACGATGGTGCCCTCCGGAATATAGTATCCTGTAGAATGGTGTACGATAAGTCTGTGACTGTGTTGAAGGAATATATCAACCACCCACCTCTGTAAAAATCTGCAGTCCTCGTTGCACGTGCTATACTGAGGGGAAGTGCAGGCATCCACCGCATTGTTTCTTTGATAGCCGCCTGGAGATAGGGTAAGGAATCACGATCCTGAAGTGTCGGGAGACACTCAGTTCCGACAACGCGGGTGAGCTCTTCTTTTAGCTTTGCTTGTACATCAGGGTACATTGCTAAAGCGAGGATGAAATTGAGGGTTGTGGAGTATGACTGGTATAGGGAATCATTGTAGAACATTACTGAGTTTGTTCCAAACACTGATACGTACAGTCTCTCCCCCAGCTGTTTGATCACATTCGTCAAGATGGAACCGCAGGCACAAATCAAGATTGATACTCACCACCATACATTGATCCTGCCGCCCAGCGGAGAGTATGTTCCACACCAGCTTGTACGTCAGGGTCGTCGGATTGGTATTTTTCGAGACATTCAGCTGTGAACGAGGGTTGGTTGATTCCCTGTTTGCGTTCTCTTTTTACGTGCTCGTAAGGCCTGGTGATCAAGCCCTCGATCTCTGCACGTCCACTTGCTGCAGTGGAGTGAATATGGTTGAATGGGATCCAGGAAGGGAGATACTTCACTAGGGAGTGGGAGGTTAGTGTTGGGTGGACTGAAGGAAGGGCACGATGTCCTACAGCTTGGTATAAGATCGACGAGAAATGCTCCTGGAACAGTCGACTTCAGGATCAATTCCATGGTTTTCTCTGCATCAGTGATGTACTACGATGGATTAGAAGGAAGGACGAGTAATTTGACGTGAAACCCACTAGATCATCTGGAGTGTCGACTGGTAGGCCGTATGTCACAGCCATGATTATCCGACCAATAGCGCTGCATGAACACCTTGAGTGAGCATGTTAGTCAATAAACATTATTCACGAACAGACGAAGTTGCCGCTGAAAGTCATCCGGGGCGGTGAGCAGAGTGTCGACATATTTGGTCGCGAAGTCCCCAATCGAGTCGTACTTCCTGACAGCCTCGGGACTTAGAGCCATGTGTGCGAACCTCCGCTGCCTTTTCCATTCTTCTCCGTATTGGAGCAAGCCCATACTCTGTACCTTTTAGCGATTGTAGTCTGCGATACAAGAAATGACATACGTTGTCCAACCCCATGAGCTCACCGACCATGGTGAAGCCCGGACGGTCAGAGTAAACGGCGTGGCGCGTTTCAAGGAGATCTACAACAGCCTCAAGCGTGTTGACTATGAGCATCTTGTTGCCCATCACCTCGACATAGACGAGGTCACCTAAATATCACGCATTTTGGATAAGTCATAATCATACTGACGTCAAAATGGTCATACCATACTGTTCCTTCCACTCGAGAAATTTGTGCCAGTGCTTGGAGAGCGGTAGGTCAAATAGATTTCCAACCAGGAGCCTCCTGGGTGGCCCTGGGGGTAGTGGAAAGCCTTTGGAATGCTTGGCTTGCGCAGTGCGGTTTCTCCAGAGGTAGATAGTGAGGATGGTCAGGCCAACCACAAGTATCGTGACGTTCGTGAGCATCGTTTGACGGTGAAACTTGGAAGCTGAGTGGGTTTAAAGGGATTGGGTACAGCCATAATGATATGTGCGACTCGGATGGCTGTATTGTATTGGCAGTAGTACTACTACAAATTAATGATGGAGGCAGTAAGTTGATGCATGACGTAAAAATGGATGATGCAATCAACCGCCCACTGCGCCTTGACACACAGATTGCGGCATAAGAACACTATGATGGCAAAACTTGTACCCCGTTTACCATGGAGAACTCCACCACCACCGCTCTCAGCGGTCTCCACTGGGTGCAATG
This sequence comes from Leccinum arenicola, assembly GCA_038092295.1. Lineage (NCBI taxonomy): Eukaryota > Fungi > Basidiomycota > Agaricomycetes > Boletales > Boletaceae > Leccinum > Leccinum arenicola. The sequence continues at coordinate 118,494 of JBBPQC010000002.1, read as the reverse complement.
TATCCTTTCCTTCATCACTCGTGCCACAACTGCGGTCGGTTCCGAACCCACAACTTGGACTCTGGCAGCCTGCTGCTTGGTTGTGGCCATTTTGGTGAAACAATATTCTTTGCGCCACGAAAAGCCTTTCCCCCCAGGTAGGTAGTACCGCTTCCAAACCAGACTTTTCTTTCGACATTCACGATCGTACCACTCAGGACCTACCTCCTTGTTAACTGGTAACTTGACACATATTCCAAAGGGACAGAGTCCATGGAAGACATATCATGAATGGTCGCAGAAGTGGGGTGTGTACTGTGTTCGTTGTCTCCCACATTCTAGGTCATAAGACATTCGCGATCAGGAAATGTATTTTGTCTCCGCCTTTTAGGCCGAAGGGTGATCGTGTTCAACGGAGTCAAAGTCGCAGAAGATCTGCTGGAGAAGCGCTCCAAGATATATTGTGACAGGCCAGCTTGGCCGATGGCGGACCTCATAGGTCGTCAAGATAACGTCGGTTTTACCTACTACGGTGAGAACCTCAAGATTGCAAGAAAACTGCTCCATTCCGCGTTGGGTCCACTCTCTAAAGGCAAATGGGGCCCCATGTTGGAGGATCAGACACTCAGTCTTCTCAGACAACTCGTGGCATCCCCTCAAGCGTGGGAGATCAGTGTAAAAAGGTGAATATCCCGGAACTGCTTTCTTGCAGTGGACATGGGACTTGATGCTTTCGCAGGCATGTTGCATCCGTCGTTGTTCGTTTCACATACGGAATGGATGCCACAGACGAGTACGTCCGATTGTCGCAAGAAATTAATCATGACAGCGGGATGGCGTTGCAACCTGGGTGGGCAGTGGACTCGTTCCCTTTTTGTAAGTTAGGTTTGTTTTCATCTGGGCTTGTGTACTAAACGTTTCACCTTCAGTGATAATGCTACCGCCCTGGCTTCCGGGGATGGGGTTCAAACGATGGGCACTCATGGCTAGAGAAAGGTTCTACAGGTGCACACGCTCACCTTACCTGGCAACACGTGCCGCCATTGTAAGACATTCCTCAACAATCAAGTCGCAGGACTGATCGTTTCATTTTCAAAGCTTGATCAAACGGCCCCGCCGTCCTTTGTTGCAGACAACCTCCGTCCACTCCTAAGGGACGGCTACTTGGCCAACGAGAACATTTTAATGAGTACTGCGGGAAGTGTATACGGAGGTGAGGATCCCTCTCTGCATCCATGCATGCAACTGACTCTCGGTTCAGCTGCGACAGACACAGTACGTTTCCCGACTAGTTGAGATCAAATTTGACATTCTCGGCAGACGATTGCCCTTTTGATGTCTTTCTTCCTTCTTATGACAGTGCATCAAGACGTGCAAAAGAAAGCTCAAGCTGAGATAACATCATTGCTGCGCTCATCTCGACTCCCAACACTGGAGGACCAATCAGACCTTCCTTACACTGACGCTCTCATTCGGGAGATCCACAGAATCAACCCCGTTATAAATTTGGTCCCACACAGTGCCTTATATGACGATGAATACGAAGGCTATCTAATTCCCAAGAAAACATGGATAATGTGCAATGTTTGGTAGGTTGAAACTTCTCTTTCGACTCTTTCGACATGTCTACATGATTCCACAGGTCAATGACGCACGACCCTACTATTTACCCTGATGCAAACGTGTTCAGACCAGAGAGACACCTTGATACTTCAGTTCCCGATCCCAGGACCTTTACGTTTGGATTCGGAAGAAGGTAAGAGCTAATTTCAGGTTTTGGAATCATGAATACTCGTTTCTCACCAAATTGCAGAGCATGTCCAGGGATGCATTTTGCATCCGCCCACAGCTTCCTTGTCATCTCCAGGATCTTGGCGCTCTTCAGCATAAAGCCCGCGAGAGGACCAGACGGTAGAGAACAAGTTCCGACGCTGGAATACACTGCTGGGTTCACTTCGTGAGTATCATCTTCTTCCAATAATAATCTTCTCAGTGGACCTGCATCTGTGTGTCTGTTTCCGATAGCCAACCCATTCCATTTGCATGCAAAATCGAAGTCCGAGATCCGGAACTTATGGAGTTTCTCTAATTGCGTTGACAACGCAGATGTTTTATATGTAACAGTAACTAGTCCGACTCTGGGATGGATGATTTCCAAATGATTTATGATTTTATTTTGTTCGATCTTGTCCACCATGCGTCTAGCTAAGGTCTTCCTCGGGTCAACGATCATCAGAACTCCGGCGACCGATCGACTGGGCCATCCGACTCCTTCCATTTCCACAAGCCGATGTGTAACGCCGTCGGAGAGGTCCTAGTATTCAAATCGAGAATCGAAAGATTCTTTACCTTGGCAGCATACCTAAGCAAGCCATCAATACATCATCACTTCTTTATCATTACTACCACCGATGGTGTTTTGATGTGAGAATTCAAAAAAAAAAAATCCTTTCAAAAATAGCCAAGTCGGGACTCGACCACTTTAGACTCACGAGCGTCTTGGTACCTCAGACAATTGCTGATAGATTCAAGATATCTGGGGAAATGATCGTGCGCAGGGTGTTGTCCAAGACTTTTTCTCCACACACGAACATTCGCGTTCAGTTACCGGAACAAATTTCCATAGGCATCGCCTACCTGCGGATTGGCAGGAGGTCATGATTCCGTCATGACCACTCGTCATGCCCGTCTTCTTAGCCATGAATCCCATGATGGTGAGAAAGAGCTTCATCTGGATGAGATCGTTCAGCTGATGCTCCGTTTGCACATGTTGCAAAACCGCCACAGATCAGAACCATCGTTGAGAAGGACGAGGATGTGTGTACTGCTTATCCGAACAGCATCCTTGAAGTGTGAGATCGATAAGGTGCCATGATGGTGTTACGTACCCTACTGTGCTGATTTGTCAACAGTGGCCCACCGGTCATTTAGTGAATTCCCCTTAGACCAGGGTTCAACCAATCGATTCTCCCCTTCCTTACGCTCTATCAGAGTCTTGAAGATACCATGGTCATAGACCTCTCTCGATATTCATGGAAACTCCAGCCCATAGACAACAGCCAGTCACTCACGCGGGAGGCCGCTGGTGGCGAGCTCATGGAGTACTTTTGGCGAGGACTAGGGCTTGGAGATTATGTCCTCATCTTCATGGCTGAGCTTACATTCTTTGAAAAGCTCCCCCAGGAGACCTTCATCCAGTGCATGCGGAATGCATGGGCTGCTGTGCGATACGATATACCCACAGTTGCTGCACAGACATTCTATGACGAGGAGAACCGGACTCGCATTGTCTACAATCCCGCTCGCAACACAGACGAAGTGAAAGCATGGGCCTCCAGAACAGTTCGCGTTGTCGATGGATTCGATGACATCGAGCAGTTCCGCCACTCGATCTCTTGCAAGCCGATCAGAGATGCGATCGGTGATCAAACCTTTTTATACGTCTTGCCACACGGACCGTTGCCTGGTGCATGCAGTGTGCTGTTGCACACATCGCATATCACATTCGACGCCAGAGGACTTCATACCCTATTCAACGCTTTCATGAAGAAGCTCGTGATCGCTGTCTCGCTCTATCCCATCGAAGCATACCGGAAATTGGAATGGGGAACCGAAGGAAAGAACCTGCTTCCTGTTCCATACGAAATCTTTGGAGAGGCGGAAATTTCCAACGGCCCAGAGTATGATGCCACATTTAATAGTGTCATGAGTGATGCGATGGCCTCTTCTCTAGTTAGTGTGCTTCCTATGTCACCCTCAGTTGGCTTATCTTGTGACATCATAACTAGCATGGTCACGGACTCAAATTCCGTGCTTCTGGTCACTATGCTCTCGAAACAAAGCGGGCTAATTTCACTTTCACCGCGCTGGATAGTCAACGTTTTTTTACGAAAGTGAAAAGCCTTGGTTTCACTGTCAATCACGTTTGCAAGTATTTATGTAAAAATTCCCATCGTGTACCCAATCCTGAAGATCACACAGGTCATGCTGCATTGACGTTGGCTTGTGCAGAGGATAATCCTGTCCCGGAAGAGATGCTCGAATCTGCAGTGTTCGCGTATCCGCACATGAGAGATGGTCGTCAGCAACTCCGCCATCCCTATTCAGATAGGGGTGGATACCCTGGTCTTTGCCTTGGTGTATCGTCGATCGTCATCCCTGCCAAAGCCCTCAGTGATCTTCCATCGAAGGATGACATCAGTCGTCTGACTCATGTCTCGGATCTGATGAAGAAGGAATATGCAAGGCAGAAAGCTTATCCGTCGTTGGTAGCAATCGCGCCTGAACAGACAGAATTGATAATTGGTCCTTTCAAAAATAATGCGAAGATACCGTAAGAGTGGTCGTGGTTGCATTGTCATTGGCTAACTGCTTGCTAGCCCACCTTCAGCTACCGCTCCTTGGTATTCGGGAGATGGGAAAGGCGAAGAGTACCTCGATCCGATTTTTCTTGACGACAGCGGGAAAACAGTTGCAGAAATACGCAGTTTTGTCACCACAGTCAGCAAATTCGATCCGGCAATGTAAGTCACCCCGTCCGACCGAAAATGAGATTCTAATAGTGCTCTACCAGATTCTTCCGTGTCTGGTCATGGAGAGATTGTCTTACGGTGAGCGTGGACTACAACCCTCGCGCTATACCCGAGTCCGTGGTCGAAGGACTTTTGAATAGATGGAAAGAATTAGTAACTTGCTTGATGCAGTGAAAAGGTTGCGCTCTTCCCTTATTTCGTGATCCCATGTAACGCCATATATCAGAGCATTTAGGAAGGAAAGAAGCTCGAGAGAAATAGAGGCGAAAAGTAGCTGGCGTAAGGACGTCCAGGGTAAACGTGTCATAAAGGAATCACATCACTGTAGCTCTTCCATGTCCACCTCTCTCCTATGATCCGTTCTTTCTCCGCTGCCGATCGTGGCAACAAGTGCTTGTGTCCTCTTGGCCAATGCTGCTCTCATTTCATCGTGAAGGACAGCGCCGGCATCAACAGCTAATCGCAAAATTTCCTCGAATCTGTCGAGATGCAATCTCGTGTCCATCGTCACGAGCGCTACACGCTTCGTACGGGGCATGACAGCGACAGAAACGTGCGGTGTGTCGTTTTCTTCCAGCGTGTTTAGATCTAACAAAGGCGCAGTCGAATGCACCCCCCCGGAAATTGCGCAGACGAAGTCGAACATCGCTACACCCGCAGTCGCAAGGGCCAAGGTGATCCCGTTGAGACAAGCCGGGAGTAACCCTCCGTCTTGCTGAATGACCTGAATAAAGATGTCAATCTGAGACCTCGGGTAGAGATGTGTTTGCACGACAGGCTCGAACGTCGACTTTACGGTTGACACGAGTTCGAGCATTCGTCTGCACCAGACAAGAATTAGTAAACGAGGGGACTGCAATACAAGACAGACCATCCAATCGATCATTCACTTACTTGTCTCCTTTAGTACGCTTCCTACGTTCACCTGTGCTAAAAGTCGCAATGTGCACTTCAACGTTGATGTTGGCGCGATCGTGGATAGTGTGGGATCGCATTTTTGCTTCTCGTGGACCAAGCACGGAAACCAGCACTTCAGTGAGACCATGGCGCATCGTGACGGACGCGTCGGCCGAGCCTTGCAATGAAAAGTCGATACCGATCTCTCTCAGCTCGTATTGTTTTCGTCCATCCGATCTGAGACCGCCGTCGTTCAGGATCTCTATCCTTGAAGCCTGGAATGCACACACGTTAGCGTTCGTCTCGGGAATTCTGAACACTTACCATTCGAAAGAACCAAATGAGTGAATCTGATCGGATCTGATGCCCGTTTGTGGCCAACTATCAACAACCTATAAATAGTAGTATTTTACGCGGCTCACTAGGACTACCTTTTAATTACAGGAGAGAGTCCGAGCAGCTCCGACCCACCCGACGTGCACATAACATCATGGACTCTACAAGCAATGATCAAGAAACGTACGTCCCTCAATCTCTTTTGGATACCGATCTGTACAAGGTGAGTGTTGGTGTTATTCTTATCGCTCGTTGAGCAGGCCTCCTAAGCGCTCTTGGCACACAGTTCACAATGCAGCAAGCCATCTGGCAACACTTCCCAGAGAAACAAGCACTGTACAGATTCACGCACCGGGACCCTGATGTTTTGTTCCCTCGCAAATGCATCGATGTGTTTCGCGAGTCAATAAAGCGTATGTCCTTCCCCATTTCCTTTGCTCTGTAATTTGCCAAAGTCAGTCAGAATTTCGGGATCTGCGTCTGACAATTGAGGAGAAGAGCTGGTTGGAAAAAACTTGCCCCTATTTCTCCAAAGAATACCTTGATTATCTTTCGGAATTCCAATATGATCCCGCGCAAATCTCAATCAGTTTCATACCAGTCTCCAATGATGGAGAAGAAGGTAGAGTTGAGGTAGAAGCTAGCGGCCCATGGATAGAGGCCATTCTTTGGGAAGTCCCCCTAATGTCGTGTCTTAGCGAGCTTTACTTCCGGGTCGGTACAACCGACTGGAGTTATCAAGGCCAGGAAGGTGGGCATGATCTTCCTTATTCTTGTCGAAAATAGAACCTGTTCCACAGAGATCATATCAAGTAAGGCCCAGACACTGCTGCAAGCCGGGTGTACCTTTAGCGAATTCGGGACTCGGAGAAGGCGTTCCTTTCATATCCAGGAGCTCGTCATAGCAACGTTGAAACAAGAGGCCAACGCTGACAGATCCCCCGGGAGAGGTGTCTTTTTCGGAACGAGCAATGTCTGTCATCGTTGATTATTATTTGAAATCTTTTTCGGACTGATATTCAATTTGAAAAGCCCTACTTCGCGAAGAAATATGACATCCATCCAATAGGAACCATCGCGCAGTACGTCTTCCAACTATCGATTCACTAGTTGTGCTTATCAACCGCATAGTGAGTGGTTCATGGGGGTAGGTTATGTATAACATTGCATGCGCGAAAAGGCCATCCTTCATCCAGGTTGCAGCTCTCAAGGGTTATAAGGATGCAAATATAAACGCCTTGAAGCTTTGGGAGGAAACCTATCCCAACAACTTGTTTGTCGCACTCACCGACACCTTCTCTACAAAAGTCTTTTTCCAGGCGCGTCCCCGGATGCTCAGCCTGTTTAGCAAGCCATATCTAACGAAACAAAACAGGACCTTGCAAAGGATCCGGCTCGTGCTGCAAAGTGGACCGGTCTCAGACAAGACTCGGGAAACCCCTTTGAGTTTGCACCAGCAGCCAAAGCCATGTATGAAAGTATCGGGATCGATATCCGGACCAAGACAATCATCTTTTCCGATTCCCTGACAGTAGACAAGGCGCTTCAATTGCAGAAGCAATGTGACGAAATTGGCTTTAGATGTGAGCGAATCTTGGTCGATGATGGGCTGGCTGAATCATTGTCATGCCATTACAGGCTCATTTGGAATCGGAACGTCCCTTACGAACGATTTCAAGACAAAGAGCAGCGGGTATACAGAGAAAAGCAGAGCCCTTAATATGGTCATCAAACTTGCCAAGGTTGACGACAAGGATTGCGTCAAGATAAGCGATGATCTGACCAAGGTGCAGTGCACGCGCACTTTATCCGGCGCGCTCTTTAACGTGTTTTCTCAGAACACGGGAGACAAAACATCCGTGGACTTCGTGAAAAAGCTGTATGGATTAGCCAACTAATTACGCCATGAGTGGAGCGAGGTTCTTCGCCGAGTGGAGATTATGGGCAGTGCGAGGTATCCGTGGAGTTACAGCGGAATTCTGTCTTGTTGTGTTAGTTTGCAATGACCAGTGTATTATAAGTGCTCATCATCGTTACAATCACAACATGATGGAGAGGACTGCCTCCTGCATCATTTCCTTTTGAACATGAATGGCGTTTAATCCTTTTTCAGAGATACATACATTATCACACCTTCCTTCCCCATGCATACAGGAATCTCATCTCCAATTGTAGACTTTCATCCTTTAATTCCTCCTCAACCGATCTGCGGAGGGCGATAAACTGGGCATCCCCGAAATCAGGAAGTCTGCGGAACTGGTCCCCGAGAGTGTCTATCAATCGCAACTGAACGATCGCCGTTTTGCGCCCCATCTCTCTGAGTTCTGGGTCTTGGCCGGGGTTGGGAACAGAAGCGGGATCATAGCTAAACGCAGAACTTACCTGTCGGCCACGTTCCTATTGGGAGAAAGAACGACTTGGCGTCTCCCCTCTCGAAAAGGGGGGTCCCTGAAGTACTTTTACTGCCACAAATCAGATGATCGATCTCATCCGCGATGGACCACGACTTGGGTTCTTGAGTATTGTCGTTGAGCGTCTTTGATCGAGGCATGTGGGGAAGCATATTTAGCAAGCGATCAACCTCGATGAGCGCCGGGCTTCGCTTTTGCATTTTCCTTGAGATGGATTCATCGGGCTCGAAGAAAGCAAGGAATCCTCCTTGAGAGAAAGAGTCAGGTTCAACTGCGAACTAGTACGAGCAAGTGGGCAAACCTGGGCGAAGGATACGATGTATCTCGACCATCAGTTTACTCCTGTCAGGAATCTGTGGCACTGGGTAAGATCCATCATTTCGGCGAGACTATAGTGTTCCACATACACTCGGCACCGTTCTCATCTGGATAAAATCAAAGGACGCGTCTTCAAATGGTAGGGCCTGTTCTGCATTGAAGCTGTTTCATCACGAAGCCGAAGACAGGAGGTGCGTGACATACTGATATCGTGCTGAATGAAGGTGACGGACAGGTCCTCGATGCTGATAATGTAGAACTTGAGATTGCATTCTCGTAGGTCCGCGGTACGATGAGCGTTACTCACGATGGCTTGGATATGTCAAGCCCAACGACCTTAGCATTCGGAAATTCATTTGCCATCTTTGCATTGCATTTTAGCGTTGTCGAAAGCCCGAAAGAGTTGATTGAATGATACCGACGTCCAAGACCCAGTGTCCGCTTCCACAACAAATGTCCAAGACATCGCGAACATCTTCCGACTGACAAGTCAGCATGTATAAGAGAGGATATAGTTGCGGGCGCACCGATTTCATGGAGTGGGACTAGATAGTTCCCGCCTAGAGTAGTAGTGACAGTCAAACCTTAGTACCCAGCAGTGTCACTGACGAGCACGACCGATACCATACCTATCAGGTTCCGCAGGACGCCATTCAATAGCCCCAGACGTTGGTGTTCAGTTTCGTCGTTCCTGGTATCAGTAGATGAGCACCGGCACACAAATGTGCAACCACTGCAGGAAGCTGTAGCCTGTAAGTCAACTTACGGCAAGCTGTAGTTGCTATCTGTGTCATGGTATTTGCGCATCTTGAGTCGAGTGGGGGATCTCGAAGCTCCAAACTCATGTTAAATATTCAGTGAATCGTTGCTGCGAATGAACCTTGATGCGAATGCTATTCCTCGGAATTGCCTCAGAAGACCCTGGTAACTGCAATCATCGCCACCGTGATCTTAGCAAACATTTTTGTTACGTAACCAACTTGATCAAGCTCAAGTTCAACTTTGATGGGTGCCGACGCTGCGGTGTTAGCGAGGCAGCGCCGGCATTCTTCCTGTACTTAATCTTGCATTTGGCGTCGACACGTAACCTCATCCTTCAGTTCAATCCTCACCAGAATGGCTAACTTGAATCTCATACAGTTGACCGCTGCCGCTCTTGGAGTGCTAATCGGTGTGGAGTGGTACCGTCGCACAAGGCGTTTTCTCAAGTTTCCGCCAGGTCCTCGCCGACTCCCCATTTTGGGAAACCTCACAGATCTTCCTCCAAGTCAACAATGGCTCACTTATTCGAAGTGGATCGCAAAATATGGTGAGCGCGTCGTTGCTTGGCTTGCGCACAAGTATGTCATGATAATCGGCTACTGAAAAGGTGACATCATGGGATTTGTGGTGCTTGGCCAACCCATTGTCGTCATTCATTCACTGGAAGCGGCGTTTGACCTTCTGGATAAGCGGGGATCTATCTATTCTGACCGCCCTGGTTTCGCACTCATACAGGAATGGTAATGATGTTAGTAGTAGAATTCAGGAACACATCGCTCACCAATTATAGGGGTGGGTGGGACTGGATGATCACGACGATGCACTCCAACGAAGATTGGAAGTTGCAACGCAAGATGTTCGCACAACATATAAACCCGAAATCCATCAATGCATTCAGAGGTGTATTATATACGCAAGTGGAGAAACTGGCTCAGAGGCTGATGGTGACATCGCACAAGTTCCGAAACCATACGAGAATGTGATCGGGCCCTGTTCCCCATGTCATAAGGAAAGCTGATGGTCTCTCCCTGCAGATTCGTTGGTGCAAATATCATGATGTGGACGTATGGCTTTGAAGGTACAATGGACACGTATTCTTGATATCCGTATTTAACATCCGGAGTAGTGGTAGATGATGATGATGAATGGGTCAAATTGGCTAGGGATGCGAATGCCTCCTTAGATGCACTAACAAATGTCGGAGCGCATCCTGTCGACATATTCCCTTGGTGTGGGTCGTAATCTTTTATTTACAACAGCTTCTCATTCACGTAAACATCCAGTGCGCCATCTTCCGATGGAGATTTTCGGAAGCACATTCGCAGCTCAAATGCGACACATGCGAAATCTGGCCGAACAGCTAGTAGCCAGGCCATACAATGCAGTGAAAAATGAAGTGGTGAGCATCGATACTGTTCTTTGTCTTTAAGTCAACTCACGCTACGTTTAGCTCAGTGGGCGAGCTTCCCAATCCTCGATGGCGTACAAACTGATCGAGACACATACCTCGGATGGGGTTATTCAATTTGAAGATACCATCCGTCATGCTTTGGCAGGCATTTATGTCGGTTCGTTGCAATTTTTCTTTTCTTTTCTTGTAACAAAAATGTGAATTTAACATCGACCATTTGCTTTCTCCCTTGCAGCCGGTGCCGACACAGTGAGCGCGATGCCTAATCCAATGATAACTATACTTATCCAGTAACACTATACTCCTTCGCTCAGACTGTTAGCAGTCTCCAAACTGCGATCTTAGCCCTGATGCTTCATCCAGAAGTTCTGAAGGAGGGGCAGAAAGCTATTGATAGAGTGATCGAAGGTCGACGACTGCCGTCTCTAGAAGACCGTCCTAAGCTGCCTTTCATGGACGCGATTATGCTAGAAACAATAAGGTTAGTTCTGCCACATGAAATTTGGTTGCGTTTAGTAACCAAACACGCCAAGATGGAATCCTGTCGCACCACTAGGCAAGTAACTGGAATTTGTCCTCGACTTTTCTCAATGATGTTTTGTTCAGTTGTCCCCCACCGCCTCACCCGGACAGATTCTTATCGACAATGGGAGTTTCCAGCAGGAACGACCATTATTGCAAATGCCTGGTACAACCTTCATTGCTTGTCATGGTGCTCGATCTAATATGCTTCGAGGCATATGTTGCACGATGAGGCAGTGTATGCCAATGCTTCAGAATTTATTCCGGAACGATTCATCAATGCTGATGGAACACTTCGCAATGACATCCAAGATCCGCGCGAAATTGCATTTGGATTTGGTCGTAGGTGAGCCATGCTCAGCCTGAGTCCGTCAAAGTTACAAGGATTTATTTATTGTAATTTCCAGGATTTGTCCCGGCCGCCTTCTCGCAGAAGACACGCTGTGGATAGCCATTGTCACGATCATTTACTTGTTTGATCTTACTATGCCGACGGATGAGAAGGGTAACCCCATTCGTCCTGCAATTGAATATGAATCTGCACTCATTAGGTAAGACTTTGACTCTGTCGGTGACTTGGTTGAGTGCTCATGCGTACCAGTCTCCCAGCCCCGTTCCAATGCGTCTTCACGCCTCGGCCTCATACGGCGGCATTGTTAGGCACTGAATGAAATAGGATCGATGCTGCCTAGTATCTGCTGAAACGACGCACGCATTCTTTATTCCGCAATGAATTCACAGGCATTTTAGCGAGCACGAGATTCCCAAGCTATTTCTCCATGATGGTGTAAAACAGATCCGTAATTTAATATGCAACCCAATTCCACCGAATGCGACCATACTGCTTGTACCGCCGCCGGTTTGTGACTCCAAGACTGCGACCAGCTCAATCAATCCGCCTCCGAGCTGACCCAGGCAACGCCACAGAAGCACAACCTGGCCTCGATGACTATCTCTGGAGACTCATCAAAAGGAGCCGCCTCCACTGCAAGATCTGTGCTCGCCATCCTTCCTTTCCAGTGTCGCCAAACCGATATGGAAATGATGGTAGCCATCTACTGTAAGCATCCGCTTCGCTGCATCGTTCTGTACATACTTGGAATGATGCGAAGCACACTCGGCGCTGACGTGCACTGCTTGTCAATTCGGAAACTGAAAGGTTTGCAGACGCTTTGTCGCGGCTCGATACTAGTAATCAAAGACCCGTGCACACTTGTACCTGAACTTCAGATCTTTGAACGACGCCGAACCTCCACCTTTCCGAAGTTCCGTGCCTTGAAGGACACTCAGTCAATTAGCAGACTCTGGCAACGGCTAGTCCAGCTTGGTGCAAATAATTAGACCGTCAAAGCCAAAAAAGGCGCATTTCTGCCAGTTGGCGGCCGCCTCTTGCGCCACGCAGCATGACACTGCTTTGAATATCTTTGTTTGGCCCATCAGCGCTGAGACGAGTCGACTATGGTAAAGTTAAATTTCTCGCAACTTTTTTGGCTCCTCGGGTCTCTTGTATGTATACTATGTGCGATCACATGCCAGGTTGGTCTTCCCTTCTGAATAACAGTCTTGAAATAGGTTCTGCTTCCACAGTTCGGATCCACTGAAGCCACCACACATCTGTCAAGACCATCATGTCTTCCTCTCCGCAGTTGGTGCTGCCAGTGGCTCAGCAGGATTACCTAACTCGTATGCTCTTACCTTCGGAGAATCAATGACACATTGTACCCAGATCAGTCGTGATAATTAGTATGTACTGTTGTGTATGATTATGGTGTGCAGATCAAATAGCTTATTATCCAATACAATATACTAACGTTACACTGACAGTCCTTGGTGACCTTTTCAAGAGAGGGAAGTTCCATTTACAAGGTTTTGCTTGCTGATTATTCATGTAGCTGGAACACATGGGTCAACACAAGACTAATGTGGCCGTGGTGCATGCCATACTGAAAGACTGCAGGTCCAACCCACATGACCAGAATTTCAAATGTCGACGCATCCACCTTTTCGGTAAATAAGTTCCACGAACAACCATTGAACGCTGGTGAATGGGGTTGTCAAGCGTCAGATATGGCGATCTAACATATCATAGTTGCCAGTAGTAGCTCGGGAAAGGGACGTATCATTCATTATGATAGAATTTGAAAACCCAGAGGACGAGAATTGAATAGGATATCTATTCATGACCAACAATTTGATGTGATGGCGACGACCTAGTAGTGAGCACTACATACCGTCGTTCCATTTCGTTAGGCAACTGATCTAACAGGGCCAGGTAGGTATGTAAGCACAAGCCTCGTCGAGGGGCTGCCATTTCATGGGTAGGTTCAGGGTCGTAGTATACTGTAGCAGCACGAGGACCATGGTTCCACGTTGCGACGCTCGACGGTCCTCGCAACAGTAGTTACCATGCCACACTGCACCCCAAAGGAGGACGATGTGATCGATGGATCAATGATTTTCCGCAGTGGCCCGGTCGACGGGGGTGAACGTGAGAGCGGCGTTTCCACCTCTCCCATTTTTGACCGTGGCGGCGATGGCAGCACCCATCTGATCAGGGGATCGCATCGCGCCCGTGGGCTCGCACGCTTTACATATCGCCTGTAGTACCTGGGCAATCCGCGGAAGTAGCGCTGCCAGTTCTGAAAGCGAAACGTCTATCTCTTGGTATTTGAGGATGGCGCGATCCTGTGCATAGAAGTGCGTCGCAGGATGGCACTTCAACGTGATCGGATAAAATCATAATGAACCAAAGTTGTGGTGTGAACGTTTCACCTCACCCAAAACACTCAGAACTGACTATCCGGAATAACCAATCGGGCGAGATAAAATATAGATACCATGTAACGCACTATCAGCTGCGGCACACGCGGAAGTAAGGAAGATAATACCTACTAATTGTAGTGCTTCACGATAATAACCTCAACGAGTTCTTCTTCTCTGATCCTTTCTTCAGCGCTATACGCCCGTACGAGTGGGTCCTTTCCTTCCTCCACGTTTCGGAAAGCGGTGCTTCCTCCTCAGGATACCGTCACTCGATGCCCGCGCGCTGTAGTAATGGGCTGTGTGCGAGAGGAACGAGTGGCACCTCATTATCGGGCATGGCGAATCAGAATGTACCGAGTCTGTTGTAGGCACTTTGTTCAGGGGGTGGTTGAACGACACGGTGGATGGTGGTGGGTCCGTAGAATCCACCAGTGAAAAATTCCATTATATCCCCGGTTGACCTATCCTATTGTATGTGAGATGTCACGATACAATGGGAAGGAGGACGCACCAGCGCATTATCAGTATGCCGGACCTAGTGCCATTTGCTATCTGGCGAAAGGTTGAAACATGTTTTCAGTGCTGCCAATACAGCCCTGTGTGGCCCCTGACCTAGACGTTCTTTGGCAGTTCTTCTTCCTATTGTGTGCGCCTGTAACTTGAGACCAAATAGCGTTAGAAAAAGATGAAATGAAGGGGAATGTAGGGACGTACTATTTCATGGATGTGACTATACTATACTGAGTTACTGAGTTCTGTAGAGATTAGGTTTCTGCACCGGTGTTTCTTTGGGCAGCTCAAGACTCGGTGCGATGATGACTTGTTCTCCTAGTGCCGAACGGTTGCGAGACGAATACGCACTTGCGTATTGTACTATCTGGTCAATATGTTGTTATCCGAGTTCACCTACTGCCTCGGAATCGTCGTGAACCAGAGGGACTAATTGGGGAAGACGATGTACTTGCCCAGAATCCCCGCTATAGAAGCCGAGTTCATCGCTAGATCTTGATTTCCTCTGGGGGGCACAGCCGTAAAGGACACGTCTGCAATGTCGAAAATCCGATCGCGCTGATCCGCGCGATGAGTGGGTATTGGAAGGAGGCGATAAGATGTACCTTTACTTCGGTATTTCCATGGTTTATTGCGTAGATGAAGTCATTGGTGCGAAAGGCATCGCGAAGCCGGGGCGCAAGCTCTGCGCGTCCCTCTGGAACGTATACCTGTGCTAAACAGAGTCAGTCAATGAGTACATACGGTCTAGCTGGGTCGGTAGAGGAGCGACGTAGTAGCGATGATATTTTGGTAGCATGTTGATAAAAGACATAAATATTTTTTCGTGCGACTGTGGACTCGAAGCGCTTCGCTACTAGTGGGTGACAAGTCCAAACTCAACACATCACAGGAACACGGCTGGTTCGTCCACACTGTCGGCTGCAACTACAACAACAACAACAATTCTACCA
This sequence comes from Leccinum arenicola, assembly GCA_038092295.1. Lineage (NCBI taxonomy): Eukaryota > Fungi > Basidiomycota > Agaricomycetes > Boletales > Boletaceae > Leccinum > Leccinum arenicola. The sequence continues at coordinate 103,100 of JBBPQC010000002.1, read as the reverse complement.
CCACCGACGACGACGACGACGACCACACAGACATTCCCAATGTCCAGACAGTCTCGCAGTACGCCCCCGCCCCCGCCGTCGCCCAGCCATGGACCACAACACGGCTCGAAGCTACCAAAGTTCCTCCAGAAGCAGAGATCCAAGTCGTTGACGGACCCCGCCACGACCGACAGCTCCGCAAGCATCGCCAGCTCGAGTTCGTCGGCACACACGTCTCCCCCTTCGTCTGCCGCGTCGCCCAAGAACGCGGGAGCACGCAAGAGCCGGCCTGGGAGCCGGAATGCGCACGAGGAGGCTGTGGCCGGGGACAGCGACGAGGAGAGCATTGAGATACCAGTGATCGTCGAGAGCGGTGAGGGGGGGAGTCGGGGATGGGGACGGGGTGAGCGACCGTTCAGCGTTGCTGGGGAGATGCGACCGTCGGTATCAGTGTACACTCCCTCGTCATCGACGCGCATATCCGATCTGCCTACTAGACTTTCTGGCTGGTTCTCACACACGTTCAGCTCCTCTTCCACAGACCTTTCCCTCCCTTCCATCCTCTCACATTCTACCCACATGTCCTCACCAAAGTCAAAGTCAAATCCCCTCATCAACGCCGCCAAACACGGCAAGGGTCATCTCGACCGTGCAATGCGATTTCTCCTCGACAGCGACTCAACACCAGACAAGTGTTCCGATCCAATCTGGCTCCTCGGCGTACAACATCCAGGCTACGAACCTCCACCACAACTCACTCCCGCACGCCGCCCATCAACTGACTCTCGCCGCACTCCCTCCTTCCGCTCAAACTCGTCCTCCTCCGCCACCCTCTCTGAAGTCTCCCACTCTCAGCAACCCTCTGCAAAGAACCCCGCGGCAAACTGGCCACCCGCCTTCTACGCCGATTTCACCTCTCGCATATGGCTCACCTATCGCAGCCAGTTCCCTCCCATCAGAGACTCTAATCTCTCGTCCCTCGACGCCGATTTGGCCTCCGGTGCCCAGCTTGCAATTTCCTGTAGCCCCCGTACCAGAAAGTGGAACTGGCCAGGCTCAGGCGAAAAGGGCTGGACGAGCGATGCTGGTTGGGGCTGCATGCTGCGCACAGGTCAATCATTACTCGCCAATGCCCTTCTTCATCTACACCTCGGCAGAGGTAAGCACATGTTTTTCATTCCATACCACGTCGTCCATTTGCTCAATTGCGCCCTATTCCAGAATGGCGGCGACCTCCGTACCCTGTTCACACCAACGACTTTGCCACATATGTCCAGATTTTAACCTGGTTCCTCGATTCCCCGTTACCTCAAGCTCCGTTTAGCGTTCACCGCATGGCTCTCGCTGGTAAAGACCTCGGAAAGGACGTAGGTCAGTGGTTCGGTCCCAGCACAGCCGCTGGTGCAATCAAGTAAGAATCCCGTCTCGCGATTTTATCCGCAGCATCCTCAGCACCCCGCCACAGAACCCTTGTAAATGCCTTCCCCGAAGCTGGCCTCGGGGTGGCTATCGCCGCAGACGGGGTAGTGTATCAGTCTGATGTATATGCAGCTTCCCACCCCCACGTCGGTTCTCCACGCCGGCACATGAGATCGTCGTGGGGCAGTCAGGCAGTGCTTGTGTTGATTGGCATTCGTCTGGGCATCGACGGCGTTAATCCTATTTATTACGAGCCCATCAAAGTAAGCGCCGTCCTTTCCATCCCCAACTGTGATCTGAATCAGTTCTCGCAGGCACTGTATACATTCCCTCAATCCGTCGGCATCGCGGGAGGGCGCCCCTCGTCTTCGTACTACTTCATGGGTGCTCAGGCTGATAATCTCTTCTACCTCGATCCCCACCACGCACGTGCGACGGTTCCCCTCCGTCCCGCACCGCCTTCATCTGTACATGACTATCCTACCGTTCGCACGCGCGAGACCACACCCGAAAACGCATCAGATCGGCGCGCAGCAACGCGTTCTCCCGGTGCACATTCTACGTCTTCCCATCATCATCGCGCCCCCACGTCTCCGTCGTCCGTGAGGACAGGTTCGTCTACGTTCTCATACCACGCACCCATGTCTCCATCCCCTCTACAACACCAACTCTCAACGGATTCGAGCACCTCCTCCTCCTCCTCGTCACAACACCTGTCGCGCTGGCAAATTGCAAGTATGCCAGCCTCACCGACTCCTCACTTCAACGGTGCTGAACTAGATCCCCGCGAGCTCGGAATCGAAGAGGAAGACTTGGACGGAGTGGCAGAGCACTACGTCACACAATATAACACCCTAGAATTACGGACCTTTCACTGCGATCGTGTCCGCAAGATGCCACTCAGTGGTCTTGATCCCAGCATGCTCATTGGCTTTCTGTGCAAGGAAGAAAAGGACTGGATCGACCTCAGACGGCGCGTCAGCGAGGTTTGCATTGTAACATTTTCTTGTTATCGATGGTCTGACCTGCATTTGTCATCATCAGCTCAATACAAAGTACAAGACGATGTTCACCATTCAAGACGAGCCTCCCTCATGGCCGTCTGACTCGGATGAATTCATGGGTCTCGAGTCCATTTCTGATCCCGAGGAATTGGATATGGACCCCGAGGAAGAAGATGGTGTCGAAGTGGTCGACAGCGAAGGCCCGGATGGACGGCCTGTGCGCAGATGCGACGCTGAAGACCAATTCTTTGACACGCGGTCAGCATCCATTTCTCCCGTGCGCAGCAGCGTCAAGGGCGGAAGAAAAGGTTCCGAGGACGATACGGAGGAAGATCCCATGGGCCCCATGACTCCTGGTCCGAACTCGATGTTCGAGGTCGATAAACACGAAGACGGTCTCAATGATTTTTCCAAGAACGATGACTTTGAAGAGATTAACGCACACGAGGAGGACGATGATGATTGGGTAGATCCGTCGATGCCCACTCCGCTTGCCCAGTCGGTCGAACGTCCATACGCCCCGCCGATGGCCAAGGCCAAATCGACAGAGTCCACGGGGAGCAGGACCAGCAGGAAGGGTAAAAAGGGCAGGAAATCGAAAAAGGCGAATGTACCGATGCTCAACGCACCCTCGCCTCCTATGAAGCCTGAGGGGCACTTCCCGTTCCCGCGGTCGCTGGAGGAGAGTTTCCACGAACGCCTGGACGAGGCAGGGAATTACGAGAAACGGATGAATCACGCGCGTGCGCGAGACGGCGGACGTACGGAGAGTGGTGGTGTAAAGGCGGTGTTGACGGACGATATCCCCTGAAGTGCGGGTTAGTGAATGAGATTTCTATTCTGGATTGGCCTCTTTCTTCCTTTTTTCTTCTTTCTCTCGTTTCCCCCATCTACTGTAGTGGCCCATTCGACCATTCTTTTCTATCGACTGTGCCGGCCCATTTCATACTCTTATCATTGCTCGTGCCAAGTTCTTAATGGATGTGTATTGTGGGAGACAATCCCTTTCGTTTTTCTTCTTTTCTTTTCTTTTGGATCGGTTGTAAGCCTGTAACTATGTACTCTTTCCCCGCCACGTAGAGATACCCTTCATCCCTTTGCATTTGCTCTCGCTGGTGAAAGTTCGCTATCACTTTATCTTTCAAATGGAGGTGTGTGTGACCGAGCGGGATCAGCTAGTATATGTATAGAACGAGAGATTTCGCATCAATCACCCGTACCACGTCGACGCCAGATGACTGCCAGCGAAGACAACCCGACGTACGTATACAAGCTCGTGCCCTTCACCTCACCCGTCCCGGCTGGAGACGGTGCAGCTCTACCCGACGTTCTCCCCGTGTCCGATATCGACAAAAAATCGGGCTTTGTGCATCTCTCTACGTCCAGGCAGATCCTCGGCACCCTCATCCACTTCTTCACGACCGATCCCCGTGTCTTTGTGCTCCGCATCCCGTACGCTCCGCTCGAGCGGAAGGGACTAATCAAGTGGGAAGATCCCGAGGGGGCAGTGTGTGGTCCACGGCCGGGCGAGGGATTGTTTCCGCATCTGTATAACGAGTTGAAGTTGGGACGCGAGGAGGTGGAGAGTGTGGTGGAGTTGGAGAGGGGGGAGGGATGGGAGGAGGCGATCGAGAGGGTGAAGGATTTGTTGGTGTATTGATTTCAGTCGGCACACCCGGAGTGTCACTGCGGCCCGTACTAGTAGTAGCCAGGGACTCGAACTCCAAGCGGTAAGCCGAGCCGTCTTTCAGTCGTTCCCAGATCTCACTCACGCTCTGGATCAGGTCGGGTATTATAAACTTGATCACTATCGATCGGAACTTCGTTTCTGTACTATTATTGTGATGCCACGTTCCGATATCCAACTACGCCAGTTGGATCGTCATGAAAGACGGCTGCGTACTGTGAGACTCGTTCCATTTCGGGTCCGCGGAGAGTGTTCCGGAAAGAAGAAAGGGTTCTGATCGTGATGGAGACATCGGACAGGTCATCGATGGTCATGTCCAGATCGGATGATGTGTACCTGCAGGAGTGAGATCGGTTGCTACAGCAGAAGAAAGATGCACATGTCAGTACTTCAGTGGTTGATGGAAGGGATTATCGTACAAGGCAAGGCTCTTGCTCTATTGCATCAAGTCGACGAGCCATCTTCGCCAAGCGACAGGATCTAGAGTCAATGCTGGAAAGGATAACGCTATTCAGATGCCAATATAAACCACTTACCATCTGATTGTAATGCGAGTCAGACAAAAATAAAAAGTGCCGGACTCGGAGATCGTGATTCAGGGAGTTAAAGGTACTTTCTTGAAATTGATCATGGCAGTATTATATCGTCATACGGCATCACGAGTGATGTTTTCGAGATTAATGCGTGTCTAGAGGTTCCTCCATTGATTGCGCACCCTGCATACGCCCGGGCTCATCGGTGTCACCTGACTGGAGAAGATCTACAGAATTGCAACGGGAGGTAGCATTGGTTCTTGGTCCGCTACCACAGCGAAGACCGGTCGCAGCCACAGTACTGCATGGACATGCCATTGCAAGGCTAAGGCAGAATAGAGTCGCACGGACATGTTTAACAAGTCTTTCATTTCCCAATCGATCAGGAAAGAATTGCCTTTCTATCAGTTCAGATAGGTCACAATCGTGTTGCGCCGGGCACCCCAAGTATTCATGGGATCCAGGAGGAATCCTTCTGGTCCACGGGAATGGCATTTAAAACGGCACGGTGGTCGGCGTCAAGGGGGGATGGGATCGGAGTGATTGTGTAAAATTATACACGAACACGTTGCCAGAGATTGATATGCAGTTAGCGTGGCATCCGTCGATTGACCGGGCGATCGACCCGGATGCCGCTTTTCAGGCTCCGACGACGCGACTACAAAGACCTTGAGCGTGCAACGCCCGCTCCTTGTCTCCTGCCGCGTCGTCAAGTGTCCGTATCCCCTTGCAACATCATCTTCGTCGTTTTTCGATCAGCCCTCACCCTCCAGTCCTGTATACACGTTTTCTCGCTCCCTATCTCGCTTAATTATCCTTCGTTTTGATGGCTGGTCGCGGACGCAAACGGATGACGGCAGCCCTGGCACCCTCCCCGGGTCCTGGCGCGGTTTCTACTCCCGCGGCTTCCCCCTCTCGCCCCATTACGCCTCGTGGCTCTTCTCCCCCTGATGTCGGTATGCGCCCCTCTCGTTCTCGCTCCCGTTCCCGCTCCCCGCTTCCCCCTGACGTGGCTGATGTTCCTGGTCCCCCGACTGGCGTCGCTCATTTTGCGGAGATGACCGGCGCTGTCCCACGCACACCACGTTTCATGCTTCAGCCCCCTTCGGACGAACTGTCTCACGCAGTTCCCCTGACACTCTCGGGCAGGGGCGAGCTAATCCGTACCCGTTCAATGGCCTCCTCTGGTGGCTCCCCCGTTGAGGTTCCCAAGAAGAAAACAAAGAAGGGTAAGGAAAGGGATGACCTCTCGTCTTCCCATCTGAGGTTTACCAACCGGCTGTCGGTCATTCCCTCCCCCTCTCCTTGGACCGCACTCTCAGGCCCCGGTTGCCCCGGCTCGGCCCCTTCGACTGCCCCTCCCTCCCCTGACTTCTCCTCAAGGGTCCCCCTAGAGACGGCGCCCTCCTATGCTGCCGCGGTTGCTCGTACGGCACCACTTCCTCCTATTTCGCCTATCATTACTCGGGCTCCCCCCGCTTTCACCTCAAAGAGAGTCTCTCCCCTCGCCTCCGCCCTAGCTCGCGTCAGGGAGCTCCGCCAGGATCCTGGTGCGCCTGCTCCAGAACAGACGGCCTTCCTCCGTTCTGTCTTCGAGGAGGCCGCATCTGGTGTGGACCTCTCGGACAGCGCTCAGGTGGCGGACTTGGTCGCCCTCCTCGGCCAGGTGCTCCCTGACCAAGACTTCTCCCCCTGGATCTCCGCTGCCCTTCCTGCAGCTCCTCCCCGCGGTAAGCCTTCCCGGCTACTTCCTTCCCCTTTCCTAGGGCCACTCTGACCTTTACGGCAGACTTCCCTGCACCCGCGCCCAAGGTGCTTCTACCCGCCTTCGCTCCTCCTCCTTCTAGTGTGGCACAGCCGAGCTTCACTCGCAAATTGCCTCCCTCCGCAGCCCAGTTGACCGGGCACGAGTTTTGCCTACCCAACAAAGTGGTGGAGATTATGCAGTCGGGCTGGCGGTCTCACATCCCTCTGACAGTCCTCGTTTCCAGAGGCCCTGCAGCCTCCTCCTCAGAACCCTCTTCCTCCACAGGCAGGGCAGGTCGCCCCTCCTCCTCTCTCCCCACTTTAGAGGATAAGGATGAGCACCTGATCCCCGCCGCAGACTGGTGCCAGGCTTGGCCTCGTCTCGTCGACGCTATCCGCTCGTTCCTCCCTTCCCCGCACAAAGCAGAGATCGCTCTCCTCTGGAACTCCCACTTCCAACGCATTTGGCGCCGCGACGATTTCAACACAAGCTTCCCCCTGCTCATTCAGTACGACATCCGCATTCGCAAGTCATACATTAACGCAGACCTCGTCTTCGATCCCTCCGCTTGGCACCACGGTGTTTGGGATCAGGTGATCAATGCTGCGCATGCTGCGCGTCTCCTACAGTCCTTTCAGAAAGGAGTTGCCCCCTCCTCCGCGTCGGGTGGCCGCTCCTTTGGTACAAAGACGCGTGCAGCACCCTCCTCGGCCGTGGCAGGCTCAGCCCCTCGTTCAGCATCCCGCTGCATCTTCTGTGGCACCCCCGGCTGCTTCAGTCGTAAAATCTGCGGCCTCGAGAAAACCGCCTTCCTTTCCCTCGTCAACGGCATCTGGCAGTCTGCTCGCGGTGAGCAGGTTTGCTTCCGTTTCAACGGCAGAGGCTGCTCCATCCAGGACTGCTCCCGTCTCCATCTCTGCTCTCGCTGTGGCGCCACACACTCGGCCCAAGATTGCCCCTCCCAGTGATCTCCTCAAGATCGTCACTCCATATCGCTGGCAAGCCTGGGAGTCCCTCCTTCGCGAAGCTGGCGTCCTGGAGCAGTTTGCTGATATCCCTATCGCCTTCCGTTTCGGTTGGCGTCTTGGCGTTCCCGACTCGTACTCTTTGGAATCCTCCTTCTTGCCTCCCAATCACCGCTCCGCTTACGACCATTCAGACTTCATTCTTGGCTACGTCGAGTCCGAACTCGGCGAAGGCCGGTACTCCGGCCCCTTCTCTCCCTCCGTTCTTGAATCTCTTATTGGCCCCTTCCGGACTAGCCCTTTGGGAGTAATCCCAAAACCTGGCTCGTCCAAGTTTCGCCTCATTCAGGACCATTCCTTCCCCCGCGGCGACCCCATCATTCCCTCCGTCAACTCTTTGATCGATACCTCTAATCTCGAGGTTGACTGGGGTACGTTCAGCGATTGTTGGCTTTTGGTGGCGCGCTCCCCGCCTGGCTCCCAGGTCGCAGTCTTTGATGTCGAGGCAGCTCACCGCCGTTCCCCCCTCGCCCCCGAAGACCAATATTTGGTCTGCGTCATGATCGACTTCGAGGGCACCATCAAGATTTTTCTCGACCATTGCGCATCCTTTGGTGGTGCATCCTCGTCCTTCCTTTTTGAACGTCCTGCCAACGGCATTGCCTGTATCTTTCGCTTCAAAGGTGTAGATGACCTCGCCCACTGGTCAGACGACTTCATCTTCTTCCGCTACCCGCGCGCTCAACTTCCTGACGGCTCCTTTTCCTTTAGCTACGACGAGTCCCTTCTCTACTCCGTCGCTGATACGCTAGGCTGGCCTTGGTCCCCCTCGAAGTGCCTCCCTTTCAACACATCCTTCCCTTACCTCGGCTTCTCCTGGGACCTTTCAAACAAAACGGTCTGCATTCCCGACAAGAAAAAAGCCAAGTACCTCGACCGCATCAGCTCCTGGGTGCCTGGTGCCTCTGTCTCGCTTAAGGAGTGTCAATCCGTTGTAGGGTGCCTCCAACACTGCACTCTCGTCTTGTCAGAGGGTCGTTCCCGCCTCCCTTCTTTGTTCCGTCTCGCCTCTTCGTTCAGGGACCCTTCAAAACCTTTCGTTCGGCATCGCATTTCCCAACCCGCCTTAGCAGACATTTCCTGGTGGCGCGATCGCCTTAGCGCAGCCTGGTGCGGCTGTACGATCTCCATCCCATCCGACCCTCTCCCTATCTCCACCTTCGTCGACGCCTCGTCCTCCTTTGGCATCGGTTTCCTCTCGGACAAGCGCTGGCTAGCCTGGCGTCTCCTGGACGGTTGGAAGTCGGATGGTCGCGACATCGGTTGGGCGGAGATGGTGGCAGTGGACTTGGGTTTGCGCACCCTCATCCACTCGGGTCTCCGGGACTGCCACTTGTTGTTCTTCTCGGACAACCAAGGAGTGGTGGGCGCCCTCTCCTCGGGCAAATCTCGTAACTCCCGCCAAAACGAGGTCCTCCGCCATATCGTTTCCGGCTTCCGTGACCACAACATCTGGTTGTCGGTCGAGTGGGTCGAGTCCGCCGCAAACCTCGCTGACTCCATCTCGCGCGGCCTCTTCCCTTCCGAGTTTTCTCGCCACCCTCGTCCCCCTCCGCTGCCGAATTACTTAAAAAATCTTGTAGTCCTCGCCTAGTTAGCTGCTCATACTTACATTTGGCACATATGTTTTTTGGTACATATGTTGGTATTCAGTTATTTCGAGCATGCTTCGCTCTGGCCACTCATGTCTGACACCCTGCTCGCGCCCACCAATGCCTTCTCGCTCGCCTGGGATTCGCTCACTCGCGCTCAGGCCTTCTCATTCTCGTCATCCTCTACAGCCAGAGTCGACTTGGCCTTATCGCACGCCTGGGCCGACTCGACTTCTGCTAAGTATCGCGCCTCTCTGGGCGTATTCCTCCAATTCTGTGACTCCGAGGGTGTTCCCGCCAGCTTACGCCTTCCCGCCAGCGATGATGTTCTCTGCAATTTCGCGGCCTCCAAGGTCGGCCTGGTCGCTTCTGGCACAGTCCAAGGATACCTGGCGGCAATCAAAGCTTGGCACGTCCTCAACAATAAACCGTGGCTCGGCTCCCTGCGCCTACGCTACATTCTCAACGGCATCGCAAACCTGGCTCCTTCCTCGTCTCGCTTACCTCCCCGCCCCCCGGTTTCGCGTTCAATGCTCATCCTCCTCGCCCGCAGTTTCGACTTGTCATCCAATCTGGACGTCTGCTGTTTCGCAGCTGCTTGCACGGCTTTCTGGGCCCAGCTTCGTCTGGGCGAGATCCTCTCCCCCTGGGAGACGTCTTTCTCTCCTTCCACAACTCAACGCCTTCACCTCTTGCCGCCGTTCAACGACAACGGCTCCCGGGTGTGTCACCTTCCATTCACAAAGGTCGCAAAAACTAGGGGTGAGGACGTCGTCATCTGCCGACAAGCGGATGCCTCGGATCCCATCGATGCCCTCGCGTTACATCTCCAGGTCAACGATCCTCCGCCCGATTTCCCTTTATTCTCGTTTCACTCCCCCCTCGGCTGGCGCTGCCTCACCCGCCGCAAATTACTTGCGCGCTGCAATGATGTTTGGTCCTCAGCCGGCCTTTCATCCTTCACAGGCCATTCCTTCCGCATTGGCGGCACCACTGAACTCCTTCTCTCGAAGGTCCCTCCAGACGTCGTCAAAGCCCTCGGGCGCTGGTCTTCAGACGCATTCCTACAGTACTGGCGCTCCCTCGAGCTTCTCGCTCCCTTGCACGCGGAACTCCTCCCCCCTCGTGCCCACTAGCCTTTTCCCTTTCTGGGTCGGTTTGGGCCGGGGCCTCGCGCCACTGCGTTCGCCTCCCGCGGCTGGCGCCTTCCTCCTGGGCCGGTCCGCACTCCCTTGGCGCTACGGCTCTCACCACCCAGACCATCCTGGATCCTGTCGCGTGCTATCAAGCCCGCTCACGGTTCCAGCTTGGCCTCCCCCACTTCTGGGAGACCCTCCTTGCTTAAGAAGACGGACGAGAGAGCCGGAAAGCGTGGCATCCGTCGATTGACCGGGCGATCGACCCGGATGCCGCTTTTCAGGCTCCGACGACGCGACTACAAAGACCTTGAGCGTGCAACGCCCGCTCCTTGTCTCCTGCCGCGTCGTCAAGTGTGCCAGAGATTGATATGCAGTTATGCCACTGTTGAGTAACAGCTGATCGGTATCGGAGTTAGCGCCACGCGGCTTGTTTGGGAAGCAAGGTCATGGTCCAAGACAAAGATGCAAGTAGGTGTCCATATCGCTGGTGACACGTTTATGACCATCGCGGGGCATCGTCTGTCAGCTGGCCTTGTAGTCTAGAGGTACGATACTTGCTTTGGGCGAATACCGCGACTGCAAGTGGCCTGGGTTCGATTCCCAGCAAGGCCCGTCCGCCTCCCTCTTTTTATATCGCGGATATTACTGCTTCCGATTGCTCTTTTGTTCAATTCCCTCCGCGGCTTCCAGGATTGGGACAGATGATGTCCACAATTTCCCATGACAGAATCGTTGGGCTTGTGCGGGGACCTGGTTTATTCCCCGCTCCAAAGCGAGTCTTTCGTTGGTGACACCCGCATGTCATCCGGGCGAGATGTCGATGAGCCTCGATCGTCGACTCGTCAAAGAAGCAAATGACCTTGCCACATGATCTGGAGCAGGTGATACACCTGTCGGAAGATCTGGCACCACCAGCGTTCCCAGGCATGTCGATAGTGCACGCCGCACGAATGAGACCGATTTAGGTCCCACTTTTTGATACTCGGAGGAAGCCGTTGGGCTTGCGCCCTATATATACGGCTCCTATTTGTTCCACCCTCCCCCCTATCACCTTCGTCATGGCTTCCGTCTTCACTCACGAGTTTGATACCCCCGCCTACAAGGGCAAGGTCTCTTTTGAAACTGGTGTCTTCATCGACGGCGAATTCCGTCAAGGCTCTGATAACACATCCATTCAGTGAGAACTGTTCAACTGTTCATATCGCCCTGCACATCTGATCAATCTCCATCTCCACAGCGTCATCAACCCAGGTTAGTCTCTATCCTCCTTTGTAGAGTCCCTTTTTCATCAACCACGTTCGTCAGCTACTGGAAAGGTTATCACTCCCGTTCCCGAAGCCACTGCCAAGGATGTCGACATTGCCGTCGAGGTCGCTCAGAAGGCCTTTGACACCGTCTGGGGTTTGAATGCCCCCGCCGCCCGACGCAGTACCCTTCTTGGCAAGCTTGCCAGCCTGATGGAGGCCCATGCAGACGAGCTGGCTGCCCTCGAGGCTCTCGATAACGGTGAGTTTTCTGCTTGAATAAACTGCGATTCTAGTTTGCTGATCCGTTCCTCAGGTAAAACATTTAGCTGGGCTAGGAATGCCGATATCGCTGGCTCCATCGATTGTATCCGCTATTACGCCGGTTGGGCAGACAAGATTCACGGTCAGGTACAAGAGGTACGTCTTCCAACAGACACTTCCATTCAAAACATATCGTCATCCACTCTCACAGACTACTGAGGCTAAACTCACCTACACTCGCCACGAGCCTATTGGCGTCGTCGGTCAAATCATCCCGTGGAACTTCCCTCGTGAGCACCCCATTACATCATTATCTTGAGAGCTACATTTACTCCAGCGTCTCTGCAGTGTTGATGATGGCCTGGAAACTCGGACCCGCTCTCGCAACTGGCAATGCAATTGTTCTCAAGCCTTCCGAATTCACTCCCCTGACTGCAATTCGCATGGCCCATCTCATCAACCAGGCCGGTTTCCCTCGTGGCGTCGTCAACATTCTCCCTGGATATGGTAACACTGTTGGCAACGCTATCAGTCACCACATGAAGATAGAAAAGGTTGCCTTCACCGGGTCAACGCTTGTCGGTCGCAAGATCATGGAAGCAGCCTCCAAAAGCAACCTGAAGAACGTAACATTGGAACTAGGGGGAAAGAGCCCCAACATTATCTTCGACGATGCGGATTTGGAGCAGGCCGTCAACTGGGCTGCATTTGGTATCTTGTTCGTCTTCACCAATCAAGTAAAGTTGAGAACTGATGTCATTCTCAGCTGGAACCATGGCCAGGCGTGCTGTGCTGGATCACGTATTTTTGTCCAGGAGGGTATTTACGACGAGTTCCTCAAGCGCTTCATCGAAAAAACAGAGTCAATCAAAGTCGGAGATCCTTTCCACCCTGAGACCTACCAAGGTCCTCAAGTCTCTGAGATCCAATTTGATGTCAGTGGTCTCGACAGACGCCTTGTGGCATTCTCTTTCTCACAAACTTTATTTTCGTAGCGTATCATGGGTTACATTCAATCCGGCAAGGATGCTGGCGCCAAGGTCGAGACCGGCGGCGAGCGTCTAGGCTCTGAAGGCTACTTTATCGCACCAACCGTCTTTACCAACACTACCCCGGACATGAAGATCGTTCGAGAAGAAATTTTCGGTCCCGTCGGTGTCGTCATCAAATTCAAGGATGAGGAAGATGTGATCCGACAGGCCAACGACACCGTATACGGTCTCGCTGCAGCTGTGTTCACGCAAAACTTGAACCGGGCTATCAAAACGGCGCATCGGCTCAAGGCAGGCACGGCGTGGATCAACTGCGTGAACCAAGTGAATTCGAATGTGCCGTTTGGTGGTTTCAAGCAGAGCGGCATTGGGAGGGAGTTGGGCGAGTATGCGTTACACAAGTGCGACTTTTCCTCTATCCCTTGCGGTGCTGTTTTTTTATTGAGCGACCCTTCCAGCTACACCTCCGTCAAGGCCGTTCATATCAACCTCGACATCAAGATGTAAAACACAGGGAGAACGAGACCAAAAGTTCATCAAAGAGAATGTATCTAACTTTCACCGCCGACCACTTGTATCGTCAGTGTACCACTACAGATTTGTACAGATATGTCGTATAAAAACGATGGGCGGATCTTGTTGTTTGGATGGCGAAGAATGAGTTCGATGGGGAAGTATGCACCCAGGTCGGTGATCTTTCCCACATAATGACCTTATTAGAGAGCGGAAATGTGCCTGGAAAAACACATACGGGGACACGATACAAAGCATGATGATCGCGGGCGTAGTCCCTTCGCAATAGTTGGAAGAGGTCTTGGCAAGCACAGGACTAACAACGTAAGTCTGTGCCTAGCTCTGATATTACGGAGACCCCGTCGTCTGACAACTTCCGCAATGAAGTTGGGGATAATCCGTGCACGTGAACCAACGTTGTGTCGCTTATCAGCGAGTATGCAATCTAATCGCATCAAGCCTGTACAGCAAAAAGGAACAGGAACCAAGTTTGTCAAGTATGTATACGCGAGCGAATCGGAGTTTATGACGAAATACCCGGTCATTGCCGGCGCATAATACGAGGTCATCCATCTACCATTCCTGTGGGCTGAGTGCTTGCTTTTTCAAGGTCACCGCATCTTCCTGAGACTCAGGACAAGGTCAGAAAGAAACCCATTCAAACGCATTTCAATCATCTCAAGACTTTGATCTCCTGATTCCTCCAATAGCACCGCGGTCTGAGTATGGACGCAGAGAAAGACGGTCATCCAAAGGATGAAGACAAGCTCGCCGCAAAGTCTTCTGCTAAATCGTCACCACCCTGGCATTCCGAAAATTTTCTGACCATGTTCCCCTGGATACCTGCAAACTGGAGCTGGTCGAAGTGGAAACCGGTCTTGCGGAGCGCCTTGGCTGCTTGGATCGGTCTCTTGTTGTTTCTCATCCCGGAAACATTGAGTGTGATGGGGCAAGTGGGTGTTATCTGTTGTTGTCTCTTCCCTCTTTCTCAATCCAAAGGACTCCCAGGCAGCTTTCCTGATCATCATAGGTAAATTATCAGATCATCCGTCCCTACGCAATCATTAAGCTCATTGATGCTTAGCCTCCTTTCTCTCTCCTCCAAGTGACCCATTCATTGCCGTCCTTCAGCGTGAGCTCGGAATTCTCACGTTTGCAGCATCTGCTTGGGCGTTAGTAGATTTCCGACCCTTCTTATCACTCGCCAACTAGTTTTGTTTTCACAGTTGGTCTTGTTTGGGCATGAAATTGGCGGATCTCACGCGATCAAATCAAGTCCCCGTTGCGTCCCCAGCAAGCATCTTTTCTGGTCAGTACCTCGAAGTCGCCGTGAGTATGCTCCAGTACGCCGACATGAGTGTCTACGCTTACATTCGGAATTCTAGCCCACTGTCATAATTGCTGTATTTCTCTTCATTGGAACCTTCTTTTTCTTGTATATCAAATCACGTGTCGGTCCTGGGCCACTCACTATCGCATGTGTCTTTGGGTGCATATGTATTGGTAAGGCAACAACTGCACGTTCGTTTACTATCAGCTGACAAAAAACGGTTCAGACATTTGTTTGACAACTGGTGTTCTGTTTCCGTACCCCTACTACACGGTCCGTCCACTCTTTGCATACTCCTACGTGGTTGACGCAAGCACAGATTGGACGGCTCATTGTCCTGCCGCTGACCTTCCATACAGCCATTGCTCTGATTCTGTCGCTTGGCTTATTTCCCACCTCTGAATCAGCCGTGTTCACTATGCGTTTACAGAGTGCGCTGTCATTCCTTGTCTCGGCGACCGGAGAACTCCACAAGCGGCTGGAACAAGATGTCACTACTTCTGAATTTTCGGCGACCCCAATCGTTGCAGCTGTCAGCAAAGCAGAAAGCGCACTCGCTCTACTTGCCTCTGCCGCACGTCTGCAACGGCTAGACGTTGTCTATTGTCGCTTTGCACCTTCGGATTATACTCAGATTCATGCTCTGACGAGGCAGCTCGTTGTAAAGGCGGGCGGCATGAGTGTATACTATACATTGATCGACCCAACAGGAGAGAAATTTACTCCTGCTCCGTCATTTTCTGCGACACCGACGCTAGCTTCCCCGTCTCATTCCCTGCCAGCGTCGTCAGGCCAGGACCAACCATGCACCAATAAAGAAGACGCGGATCGCCATGGAATAGTAGCCGAGACAAAGAGGCACCAACACGATCATCATCATCACGTTCCACAGGGACAGCGCCACACTCACTACACGGGAGTTCACCATCGCAAACGACGACACTCACCTCCTAGGCACACAGCCCCCCACCACACCACTCATTCCCGCGCCACAGGAATGGAATCGGCCGTAGGAGTTTTTGAATCTCTTCGATATCTGAACCTTGAAGCAGAGCACATATCCCACCCAGATTGGTTGGTGCATGTTGCAAGGGCCAGCAAGCTACTGAACACCAGCTGCCGAGACTTGCTCGAAAGCTGTGAACATGGGCTTCAGGGCGCATGCGACTGGCTTAGTTGTACCCAAGACAATCCTTTCAACTTCTGGGTGAGCCGAGAAGAAAAGCAACGGACTCGCAAGGTCAGGATCAAGAAATACGAAGAGCTGCACCACGAGTTATCGCTGAATCTGGACGAGTTTACGAACAAGAAAAGGTTTTGGATATTTTCAAACTGAACGTCACAAACACTGATGGTTATGACTCAAAAGGTTCACCGTCCTGGATCCTTATCGGCCCATGTTCACTTCTGCTGATGACCCGTTGACCGAGCGCGAAATCGTACCTCACAGACATCTTTTCAACTGCTTCGTCTATCAGTATCATCTGATGCAGTTTGCTGCAAGTATTCAAAATATGGTATGACCGTCACATTTACCCTTGGTGAAGTCTGATCTGTATATCAGCTGGGTGAGATAATCCGATTGGAAACTGACAGAGAGTTTCCGAGAATATGGTTCCCAATGGTCAATTGGTCGAAGTTGGTACACCGGACAACATGGGAGCCATCTGAGATGGTGGAGAGGGATGATGACGAGAATCCCGGTGTGTGTGTTTTTCGTCTACTTCCTACGGTTCTAACAAACTTTGGGTGCCTCTCAGATACAATTCCTGGTCTGGATCCGACTTCTCCAATGGTCCTTGGACAAGCTATCCGTCGGGATCCTGATGCCTTACCTCCCCGGAATTTGCTGGAGAAGACTATAAACTGGATGTATTATGTAGCCAAAGGTATAGGAGGAGGAAATGTTCTCTACGCATTGAAAGCCGGTATATTGACAAGTGAGACATATTCGCCCCTCATCCCGGTCGGAGGATTCAGATACTGATTTGACTATAGTCCTCCTATCGTTGCCATCCTTCCTCAAGTCATCTGCAGAATACGCATACAGTACGTATCCTCAATATATTCACTTCACTCTTCTCGCTGGCTGACCATGTCTTGAGAAAACAAATTTGTATGGGCTGTGTGAGTTTGCGTACTTATGTTGCAAGATCTGCTTGACTCACTGATGCAAACAGCATTATGGCTCAGCTTACACTCTCTCGATTCCGTGGGGACACGACCTTCGGGCTTGTGGCACGGATAATCAGCACTTTCGTTGGAGGAATCATTGGTACTCTGATGTGGTTGGTGCCGCTTTGAATGCACGTATATATGACGAGCTGACTGGCATACACAAGGTATATTTCAGCTGGATCCGGCCATGGGAATCCATTCGGTTTGGCAGCCGTGTGTTTTGTCTGTTTCCCGTTCTTTTTTTTCCTCCGCCTCTATTGGCCTGTTTCTCCAATGACGAACTTGATCATATGGGTCACTGCTGCTTTAGTAAGTGAAATCACTATCTATTTCCGCACAAGCAGACTGGCTGACATCAAAAGGTTTATGGATACTCGTACGTAGATACGCATGTCGCTGCTGCTGCTGCATCCTCACCAGGATATGGCATTGATGTTGCCTGGGTAAAATCCGTCTGTCAAACTACTTATCAACCTTTTCTGACGCCATTAAACAGAAACGGTTCGTTCTCGTGGTAATTGGCGTGTTAGCTGCTGGGTATTCTTTTCCCTTGAAGCGAAGAAACTTTATTCTCAGAGCTTTTATAGCATTTTTTCGTTCCTCCCTCCGTCGACAACGATTCGTCTCTATGAACGGAAAACTTTGGCTACTACCACCTCGGAGCTTGGGTCCGTTTACTGTTCCGTGATCTCATCTGCACACACGAAGAGCGAGGGAGAGACAGCCGCGATTGTTCAGCACATTCTTGCTATCCTGAGCAAATTGAAAAGATCTATCGTGCTGAAGGAAAATGCCGTTTACGAGGTTTGTCTCAGTACAGGGCTCGCTTTGTTTTTTGATTTACCTGCTTTCGTCAGTTCTCGCTCCGGGGCAGATGGCCCGCTGAGAGGTACCAGCGGATTCTCGACTTACAGATGTGCGGTGTGTTTCATGCACCTGCGTTATACTATTGTTCATGGATCTGCACAGCCAAATATCGGGTCTTTTGTCTCATTTGACATCTGTCCTAGAGAAAATGGAGCCCGCATGGGCGCAGGCATTCTTGAAGCGAACGCGGATGTCGGATGCGGACTTCCTTGGTGATGTATTAGCTGTCATAAGTACGCAAACCCCATTTCCTTGGCTAGATTTGGTTCAAATGACGTTGTTAGGCATGATATCATCTTCTCTTCGGACCGGAAATCCCCTTCCTCAGGTGACACCGTGTCCGCTCGTCAACCGCTTCTTGCAGCTCCCTCATGGCATGAATATCATTCATGAAGAATCAGAAGAAGACTTTGGTCTACCGAAGGTATTGACAGAAGAAACGCTCGAGAGCTTGCAGTATTTGTACGTTGCCATTCATCACACTAGGGGTCTCTTCATTACTCTGGATTACTTTGTAGGATTTTTTGTGTCGGCGTGTCGACTACCTTTGCCCTCGTGACACGTCTGGACAGGTTGATGGTTGCGGTCAAGGAATTGGTCGGGGAACACTACCATATTCACGGGGTTGGTCTTCCTCTATACGTTCGCCGAGGGCATGAGGGGGAGAATCTGGAGACCAGCTCTCGCGTGTCCACAGTAGTGCCCGACTCGAGCACGTAGTAAATCCGTGATTTATCACTGTACTTTTATCGCCAGTGCTCTGGAGAATTAAAATATGATCTTTTGTGTCCCAGTCAGTACCTTTCAACATCACTTGGAATCTGGACGGAGAGGCGGCATTGCGGTGTTTACTGTAAAATTGGTCTCAGATGTATGGATGGATTGCAAATTGCAAAAGAGGCCCACTGTTCGAGACCGCTTTGGCCGACTCACATCTACTACCATATGTCTCATTTCCATCAATCTGTGGCGGAAATTTCTGGTGGAATGATCTATTCGTGGTATCTTTGCGGCATCGTAGCTCCATAGCAGACAGTCTGGTCACCAGACTAGTACTTATATCCGAATCGCTTACGTGTCCGTCTTTTTCAGGTTTGCTCATTGGACGAGAAACGACTGTCCGTTGTACTCTGGGACAGAAAGCTGACAGAAACAGGCGCGAAAAAAAAGGAAGAGTCCTCGCACGTCCGCATGCGTGCCCGGCGTGGAGCCTTGTTTGATCTTTGCTTCACGACCCTGTACCCGAACGGATATGGCAAGGACAGTATGCCGTTTGAGACAAGGGAGATCGGTACAAACAGAAGGGCTGGCTGAATTTGTCGTGGAAGATGGGGAGGTGGTTGGGTTTTGGTTGAGTGGATTGGTGAGTGAGTTGACAGAGCGAGCACGCACGTAGGAGACGGTACGACTCGGAGATCGGACAGAGGTTTTGATAAGGTTCGATGATGGTAATATGAAGATGTGTGTATGTAAACTTGCCATACATAGATGAATCAGGAGTCAGGACGACGGAGTCGAACCCTGCCGATGATATCATTGCGTGAGACAAAACCTGGTTCATCAGCTCTGAGGGAGCTTCAGCGGCGAATCAATATTAATCGATTCTGATCAGCAAATGACCAGCGAATGACGCAAAGCCTCTCACATTTCCAGTGGTACGATTTCGATAACAACCCACTACTATTAATCAGCTTGATTGAACGTCCAAATCATCAGACTCGTCAAAATCAGTTTCGTCCGAGGCCGGTTCAGGATTGGCGAAACTTGTGAGGGTTATCTGTGTATTGGAAGATGCCAATGGTTTCGTCGGCGTAAATGGCATGGCGATAAGCTATATCAACAAGGTTCAAAACACGGGCCTCCGCCTCCACCGTGAAGAGCGCTTCTAAGATCCTTATTGATGGCAACGCACTGGTAATCGTCATGCTCGTGCATCACCAAGATAACGTCCATCTTTTCCAAGGCCCATCGATCTCACGGAGATTGGTGGAGAGACAGAAAAGGATAATCTCTGTATGCGCGCGTTTGGCAATGTACACCTCCCTGAACAAGTCATCAGGCAACTGTGCCAATTAAAGACTTATCTTCCCTGATTCAGAACGGACATTAGAATACGTCATGGGAACATCTTGCAGGAACTAGCCTTGACAACTTCCTCGATCGTCAAGGAGGAGCGAAAAGGGGGTTCAGAGGACCAGAATCGGTGAGACGGGGAACAGCAGCAATGTCGGACTCCTCCTGTCGTTAATTTTTTTTCTAGTCATTTACATGAAATGTTGACGGCCTTCTAAGGAGCCAACTGGCACATTGCCCTCCTTGCAACTTAGACACGCGTAAACGCGCTGGTATTTCATGTGCTGGACCTGTCAGATGGCTGTTCGCAACGCGGACGAGGGACGGGGACATCGTCGACACTAATGCCGGTGGACTGAGCGGAAGTAGATGGGGATCAATCGATGCGCTGCCTCCCGAGTACTGCTTCAGCTCTACATTCCACAGTTTCTCCAACGATACGCTCGATCTTTCCAGAGATGGAGACACAGAACGCACTGGGTGGTTCCTAAAACATCCGAGAGATATTCGGCTGCTTCAGGATCCTGCCAGTGATCGTTGGGCAGGCGAATGCTGGCAAGTCGATCATTCTCCGCACGATCTGTAACTCTACTGAAAACGAAAATCCGGAGGTCTATGATGGAAAGGGAAACGAGGTGCGATCAGGATTTGATACGTATGAGTGAGTGGGATACCAAATCGCGCGAGTAGATTGATCTGAGTCACACTGACCCAAAGTCAAGGGATCCAAGTACTAGGTGAGTATCTCTACATAGTTAGTATGGTAATTAGTACTCACACACGAGGAACGTTCTGAGCAACGTGTTGGCGCAGGCACAACGTCACTTGATGTTCAAGGAACGACACATTTAAAACCGGCAAATCGCTTATAGTATCACTGTCCGGGTTTTTGACTGAAGGCGTTCAAACACGATGAGTTGGAGAGGGCGAATCATGTTGATGGCATTATGAAAATAATATCCTCTTGAACCTATTTCGTTATGCAAGTACCAAAAAAAAAAAACTGACCGCACTACGTAGCACGGGTCGTGCTTTCCATATGTACTGCCATTGTGGCGAGTCAGTGCAAGTTTCCTGCATTCATGTCGTGACAGAAAGATCATACACCGCCTCGTCCAGACTCCACAATGCACATCCTCTTCTCCATTAATATTAGTCTAGGGTGCTTGAACTCTGTCATGCCCTGCCAGGTCACACACTGCCCGTATGGGAACTGTTTCGAAGCCTTCTCATCGGCCCGACCCATCTGCATATGGGACTTTTCGACGACACTTTTACCCGCGTCCTTGGGGATTCCGGTGAATTCTTTGGCGATTACACACATTTATGGGAATCCTGCACTAGCCTGAGCTGTCAACGTTTCAACAACCACGCCGTTGATTGATCGGGTGACATATACCAATTCTGCGACTGGTTGATCGATCGATGGGCCACAGCATATCAACGGGAGCCACTTGCCAATGGAACTATGGGTCGCACGAGTCGCGGCACGACCCTAATCACCTCTTCCACGCTGTATTAATGGTCAACAATAGACCGACCGCTGTGCCGCGTCTACTTGTCGGCTGCATGGCTGTGGACTGCATCTGAATCTGATGTGGATTCTTTGACGTCGGTAAGGTTAACGCGTTTCTGCCAGTGTGAGGTATGTATGTCAAGGTTTATTGTGATGTTTCGTTCTTGACAGGATCGGAACTTACCCCAGGCCCCACCGTAGGGCCTTTTTTGTACTTTTGTCCAACGGGGATCCGTCAGGAGTCCGCCTTCATTATGTACACAGCATCATGAGACCATGAAGTGGCTCGTTCAAAAAAGGATATTCATGGAGTCTCGAAGACAACGTGTGCGGAACGGACATGCCAGTGCGCGGTAATCGCTCAAACCCACCACCCTATATTTTCCATGGGATCCGAATCGCCCCGAGGATGTGCGCCCGCTCCGCATCGATCGGCAAAAAAAAAGAAGAAAAACATGTCATTTGAGTGCGAGCAGTGGGTGGTGGGATTCTCACGTGGGTTAATTTCTCGACACATGTTCCGTCGGCCGCCATACCCCGAGGCTCGCCGTTCGAAGTTTTGATCATGGGGTACCTTGCAATGTCTTCACCCTGAGGCTTTCATGTCAGTGCATAACCCTACCGGCCGCCACTCAGCGTCACGGTGTACGACGAAAGATGTTACTTTCCAGTCAACTACCTACTATAATTTAAGTAGCTTCGTATGAAATGGAGTCCTTTCAACCTCGTGGGTTCCTTGAACTAAATCTATGTAGCGTGTCTCATATATACATGTTGTATTATAATTGTTCAAGGAGACATTCGATAACAAAATTAAAACCAAGTGTATCGATACATGTCTAGTTGTGGTGAAGCAAATGTTCTGAATGATGCATACGGAAAGGTAGGGCAGATTACAAGGGATACTCGCAACGGGTATGAGGGTAAGCGGGTAACAGGCATGCGTTCATTTGTGAAACAGGACAGCCATCTCTGCGGACACGATTCCAAGCCCTACAGTCGTCATGACCAAGATCGGCAAAAGATTCCAAAAGGCGAAATCCCTCTGCTTCACGTGGATGTCTTTTTGCCCCAAAATGGTTTTCCAGAGGAGGCCCGCTAGCGAGGCTGCAAACGTGAAGCTGACAGCTCCAACGTTTGACGCCACGGCAAGCGCGATGGCAGCGGCACGATTGGTTTCGTATGGAAAAGCGGCCGCACGGACAACTTTTGTAAGAAGGATAGTGGCACCAATGTTGGTACCCGAGAGGTTGCATAGGACGACTCCGAGGACTCCGATCAACCAGATGGTAGGTTGTACTTGGTTTCCCGATGCTCGAACGAGCCAGCCAGCGAATACTTGTACCCACCCCTGGTGATTGAGTGCCTCGATAAGGATAAACTGAGAAAAAGCAAATGGTACGAGGGCAAAGGGTAACCGAGGTAGCGCGGTCATGAAAGTTGGGAATCGTTTTTCTAGTCGCTGGTGCAGACCGTCCAGGTATGACCGATACCACCTAAAAACGTATGGTAATTTGACATTCTCTTCAGGAGCTTGTGGCACCGTTTTGGAATCTGCATTCGGCATATGGGATCCTGACCCGACGGCGGTTTCGTCGGTTGGAAGAGACTGTGATTGTTCTAGATCATTGTGTGAGGGGCGACGCGAGGAGCTGTCACCCATGACTTGCTGCTCCTCAACCGTAGATCCTTCACTAAGCTCCTCAGCCTGATCCTGTGACATTTCATGGCCGAAAGGCTCCATACCGCGCCAGTAGCGATAATAGTCTCGGCCAAGATCAAATAGGAGTTTAGTACCGGCGAAAGGCAAACTAATCATCCAGACGTCAATCCCGAAAAAGCTGACGACGAGACAGAGAATGAGGGTAGCGCCGAGCATGAAGCTACCAATCAAGGCTCCAATGGGATCCAGAAGGGCTTTTCGGGGGTCCTGACGAGCGACGCGGGTTAATTTTCGCGGGACTTTGTTGCGGAATTGAAATGCTAGGGCAACAAAGCAGAAGACATTACAACCGAGGAAGGGAAGGATGGTGTACGCAGTAAAGGCGGCATTGTTAACATTAAAACCTTCACAGATAACGACCTTGTATGAAGTCGTGAATTAAGATATGTGAATGGAATAACTTGCGAGGGAAAGACAAACATTGGTGGGATTTCCTACAAAGAGAACCATGCTGGCGGTGTTGGCCGCAGCAAATTCAGCCATGACCCATGCCCATGGGTCGAGTTTTGCGACTTGTGTATAATAGACCAAAAACGCGGTTCCAGAGAGGATGACGGGATCATTGCCCAGGAGAATGGAGAGAAGAGTGAGCATGACATAGAAATAAAGATAGAGCCTCCATCCATTGTAACCACCCTGATTACTGACCCAAAAGGCTGCAGCTCGGAGTATACCGGTGATGTCGAGAGTAATGGCCATGTAGGCAAGAGAGAAGAACAGGATGAGGATGTTGTAAGGCTTGATACCTTCTGTACCCACGATGCCGTTGCGAATGACTGCTGGATCGAGGCATTGGGCGGCCCAGAGCAACGCGATAGCGAGGATAGGCGCAGTTGTGAGGTTGATTGGTATTCGAGGTAAGGGACGGGGAGTGGGTATCGAGACTGGGTATATCACGAAGAAGATGGAAACGATGAACAGCACCAACGTGGCGATGGCATATCCAGAGGTCATGGCGGGATCCGTGGTCCGAGGTAGACGCCCTGGCACATAAACGAGGGTAGAAAGGCGCGTTAGAGTCGGAAGTGTCCGAGAAGAAAAACTGGGAGTGGAGAAGGTACATCATATCCCTGCACTGGCGCATATTATACCCATCAAGTTCTGACACCCGTGGCGTTTGGAGTTTCTGATGGAAAACAATTGTAGAACTTTCTATTCGAACTATTATTCATTATTTATTATTTTGTACCAAAAGCTTCCCACGTTGTCATGTGGCAGTGACACCTCGAGGCATTAAAAGTTATTGTGGCTGCCAAAGTGATGGCATTCGACGCCCAGTACCGGAGGCCGTTCCCGATGTGCTTTTCAATTGTAAGCGCAACACAGGTGGTCGGCAACTGATTGTTGCGAAAATTACAGCGCAGTTAGTACATAAACGAAGCTGTGGCATCACTCATAGAGAGTGCAATTGTTGTCATCAACTTGAACATCCGGTCCGACCTAGGCGATATCTCACAGATCATTGAGACATAAAATATCTGCAGTGTCTGCTAGCATATTTCATCTTGTCAATGATCAATCGATCACTGATAATCATCGATGCATCCCCTTCGTACATGTGAGTTTTACTACTTTATTTCGAACGTCGGACCCTCGGCAAGGAAAATCTGGAAGCTCGAATCCTGTGGGCATTCCGATCAAGAATACAGACCCTCACTCTTCCAGATCGAGAGGCACTCTTGTACAGGTACAATACCCGTACTATTACCCGGCCCTGTTTTCGAGTCACAGCTTCAAATCGCGATATTTCTAGGGCAGCCGACTCGTCAGTGCTTGCACGCATTGTCGCTGAAGCGCGATACTGGGCAACATGCACTCATCCGGAGAGTAACCGATCACGGAGAGTCACTGAGCGGGTCCCCTTCGTGGATCCTCGCTTGTGCCACACTCCGTTTGGCAGCTTGCCAGTCGGTCGAAACCTCGAAGGGGCTCCTGTAATACGTTCCTGTGTCTGATAGTTTATTGGTTGCTGTAATTAGTTCGAGCAAAGTAACCGTTACCATTGACTTCTCAGTCAACAACTAGTATCCGATCCAAGTCGACCTCCATCATTCCAGCTCGGGCGCGCAGGTCCTATAGGAGGGATGATCAATTCCGCGGGTCAGGCTGAACCTCTAAAAGCTTTCGTGGTTACTAACTGCTTCGCGGGAGTGTTGATACCTCGTCAATTCGAACTGAGTTTACATATGTGGACGGTGGTGGTATTGTAAATATTTGTCCCGGGCGCTTCTCTCATGGCGCCAATAATGAGATATTATCTATATACCGAGCGCTGTGCGTTTAGCGCGTGTACTCTTCCATCTACACAGTCAGAGCCATGACGGAACACCTCTCCATACCCATGCAAACTTTTGCACCCGGCACTTCAACGAAAGGAACTAGAGAACATGATACGCAGAACGCCAGTGTTCAACAACAATCTGGTTTGCTGGACAGAACACCTGCCCCAATGTAAGTCTTCGAACGATGATAGCTCCGAAGCACAACCTGGCTCATTTTTACTAATACCCGACCACTTCATGATGTCTGGAATCACAGCTACCGACACGCAGCTCCGTCCGGACCATGGCCGTGGATGGACTTTGACGAAGATGTTCCGGCCGTTAATTCACCCCCAAGCCGGCCTACAAGTTCAAGTGTACCACAGCGCTGGCAGGGATACCCACAAAGTTCATTCCCAAACTGGACAGAGTGTCAAGTGAAACGCTGTGAAATGTTGACAGCGTGCCCTGTTGGCGAAAGCACCGTCCTCAAAGTTGACGTGTGTAATGATGCAAAATTTGGTGACGCTGGCCCAAAAATGGCTACGATCAACGATCAATCAAGCCAGGATGCGTATTGGGAATTTCTTCAAAGTCCAGTGAGCGCTTGGTTCTTGCTTCGCGGACATCAACGAAATAATGGCGGCTGCAGAGGGACAAGAATATTCGCGTGCGAGTCCTCTTCGTCAAGAATATGACGGAAGAAGTTTTGAAAATGTTGGGGACGAAGTACGTGGATGATTTCTATGCAATCAGGAAAGCAAAAGTCGAACATCGTACAGATATACCATCGAGCCTTTTTTCTTCTCATCTTCGACTAATTGGATACCCTCGAGATACCAGGAGAATCCAAAACCCAAACAAAGTGACCGTGAGCACTCCCCTGTTCTCGTTCTCGTTTTGTTTAGAGGTTCAAAAATTCTACAGACATCACTGTCGTTCTTCCGTTCATTCGTGCGATCAATGGGTCGGCTGCAGGCTCATTTTCATCACCTGTGCAACAAAGAGAAACAGGGTCATCAGTATCATCGCAAGAGGGTATGCATCCTTTAAAAATTTCTGTCCATATAGCTTCATCTGCGTTTCAGATACCCAGGTCATTGATACCCAGTCGCCACTTTATCTAGAATCTTGTATGTATTCTCAATTGACTCAGGTTGGATATCATCTGTGATATCTATACCTTTTCCAGGTGACAAGTATATATATCAAGACCTGGTTAGCATCCATATGGTCCGCACTGTGGAATCTAGCACCATCATATCCTG
The DNA here is from genome assembly GCA_038092295.1 of Leccinum arenicola. Lineage (NCBI taxonomy): Eukaryota > Fungi > Basidiomycota > Agaricomycetes > Boletales > Boletaceae > Leccinum > Leccinum arenicola. The sequence goes on along the minus strand of JBBPQC010000002.1, from coordinate 76,746 downwards.
CCATCCGAAGTTTCGCAGGACGACTGCAGACCAACTTCACTCGCTTATCAACCGAACCGGTCGGAGTGTCTACTGGTCGAAAATCTTTGAGAAGTCAGAGGATCCTACGTGCCTATTTCTATGCTTTCTGTGGTATGCCATGTATGCATGGGATGAAGTTTTCGAGATTCTGTTCGCTCATATCAATCACTTGGTAAGCACCGTGCTCAGTGACGGCGATAGCACGTCATATCTTTCCATAGGAACAATTAGTTCTCGATAGCGAGAAAATCAGGGAAACGCGGGCATTGCACATTCTGCAAGCCCACCTGCTTTACCATCGAACCCTACTCGAAGATTTCCGGAAATCCGTGGAGTTTGTGCGAGACACTGAAAATCCTGCTATGCAGCATTCCTCTGTGTCTGAAGATCAACGGACAGACTCAAAGCATATTTTGAAGAGAGAGACCGAGTATCTCCTTTCGGAGATTGAGAGGTTGGAAAGTCAAAGGTTGATGCAAGTGATGCGATTGAAGAACGTCATAGATCTGGTATGATTTGAATCGTTGGTCTCTGACTCCTTGTCAATTATCCCTTTGTAGGCATTCGCCACCGTCAACATCGATGACAGCAAGTACATGAAAAAACTGACAATTGCAACAGTTCGCGACTCGGCCGCGATGAAACAAGTATGTGCTCGCCTTTACCGTTGGCTGGAAAAAATTGATAGTAGATTTAGATAGCTTATCTGACCATGATTTTCCTTCCTGCCAATTTCTTATCTGTAAGTAGCTTCAGTGACAGATCCCCTTCGTTTTCACACATGATGAGCACAGAACGTGTTTGCCATGAACGTCGTCGAGATCAATCCTTATGGTGGAGAGACACTCGATCACTATATCGAAGCGGCGATCGGTCTGACGATCTTTGCGGCGTGGGTCATTGTCGCGCTGCAGGCCGAGAGTAGTTTCATTCCACGAGAAAGCTCTATCTGGAGGCGGGTGGGCTGGCCGTTGTTTTATATCGGGGAAGGCATCTTTCGGATGACCATTGGTGACAAGTGGAAAAAGAAATGATGCGGCTGCATCTGGCTTGCTAAACTACGACAGGTTATTGTGCTTTCTTCTGCTTTCTGTCAACTTTTTTTTTCCGTATTCTTGTGGGTAGGGTTGGAGAGTGTTGTAGCGTCGTAAAGGACTCCGCTTCTCGTAGTGTACATATATATTGTAGCGGGACTTTTGATTGGAAAGTATACATGCTCCTGAATGAAGGCTCTAACTTTGAGGTGCGCCTTCTTAGGTTTTGTGTTCCAACTTCCGGAAACGGGCTCGTCTCCGGCCATTGCTGCCGCGCTGTCTTACTTCTCAGTCCCCGGGGCGGCGTTCTCATGAATGGAAGACCCGGAAGTCCGATATCACACCTTGAGACATCATGTGGCCCGTCTCCTCGCTCACTGACTTGCACAGAACATTCTCTTGCATACGAACACCGGCCCGCCGATCGATGCTTTAAATATGCTGGAATCGTGTCCCATTCGGGAGGGTTGACTTCCACACTTTCATTGACCCCCCGCATTTGCTTGGCAGGCTAGGCCCACAGCCTTCTCGTCTTGTTGGACTCGTCGTAACGGCATCATTAATACAAGAACTCGTTGGGACACAGGCACATCAGTGTACCTAACTTCTACTTGGTCCAGCAATACCACTGAAGGATTTCGTAATCGGGGATGTCTGTGAACGTGGTCGCACCACCGCCCAGCAAATGGGTAACATGGCTTTATGACATCTATGGTTCCGGGAAACCACCAGTTCTGGGCACAGTCGACATCCAGGAGATCGAAGATAAGGCTCGAGAAGTACTCAAGGACAATCCATGTCAGTAATCCCTTTTCAAATAAACCGACAGTGAAACAAAGTCGATGATCATGACGTTTGATCTGTTGCCTTCCCAGCTAATTTCTTGTACGTGCTGCAAAGTGCGGGAACTTGTAGCACGTATGCCGAGAATAGGAGAGCATTCGATAGGTGGAAGCTCATTCCCCGTATGCTCATAGATGCAGGGGAACGTAACCTCGAGGTGCGATGATACTCGAAGTGTTGGCTGGACGATAACTGATAAACATATTCTCGATAAGACCACGATCTTTGGTGTCACCCACCCTACGCTTGTTTTCGTTGGTCCAGTCAGTAGTCACCATCTGATGCACAGCGACGCCGAGCTCGGGACTGCTCGTGCAGCAAGCAAGGTCGGTGTACCCCTGATTATCAGTACCGCAGCATCTCGGTCCATGGAAGAGATCGCGGATGCTCAAGGTCCGAACGGACATCGCTGGTTCCAGCTCTATTGGTAAGTTCGTTCCCTTGGACATCGCTTGACAGAAGCTGACTCTACGCCGGGTACAGGACGCACTCTGTAGAGCTTACGCAGTCCCTCCTCAAGCGCGCCAAAGCGAGCGGATACACAGCGCTGGTGATCACGGTGGACGCCATGCTCCTTGGATGGCGCCCACACGATCACGGAAATGCGTATAACCCGGTTGGACACGGTTATTCCATACAGCAAGGAACTTCAGATCCGACGTTCATGGCTCGCTTTGGATTGGAAGTGCGTCACGAACATCTATCTCTAGCATTCCCGTATGTGCAGGAAGACATCAGAAGAAGGGCCGCCGAGGGAGATCCGGCTGCACAGCAAGCCATGTTGTTGGGACCGAAGTGGGCGCGAGAGCTTGGCTCAGGCATCTTCAGAGCCTGGGATGAGATTCAGTTCATCCGGGACAATTGGGATGGTCCAATTGTGTTGAAGGGTATTCTCGCGCAAGAGGTAGGAGAATCAATTGCGCTTACGTTCTGTCACGCGGAGATGAATCAATTCTTTGTAGGATGCCGAGAAAGCCATCGACTATGGAATCGACGGTATCGTCGTTTCTAACCACGGTAGATATCGTCCTGATACCTCCCTTGCATTTGGAACTGAACGCTGGTCAGGCGGCCGCCAAGTCGACGGGTCCATCGGGGCGCTCGACGCGCTAGATATTGTAATGCAGTCATCCAAGGTTCGCGAAGCGCAAAGTGCAGGGAAATTCACGGTCCTCTTTGACTCGGGCATCCGAACCGGAAGCGACATTCTCAAGGCGCTCGCGTTGGGTGCCCAAGCTGTGCTCCGTATGTCCTGTTGTGAATATGTGATATCATTCTCACTAACGCCATTGTTTCAGTTGGTCGGCCAATTATGTATGGATTGGCAATCGCCGGAGAGGCAGGTGTAGAACAGATTCTGATGCAGACGATTGCCGACCTGCATGTTACGATGGGCCTGTGTGGGTTCCGCAGCATCGCTGACGTCGTGGGTACACGGGAGAAGTTGATGATCAAGATCAGCTAATCGAAGAAAGGCTAACCCTACATAGGTGGTTGCCAGTTGTTTTGCCACCTCTTGTACATAAAAGCTGATGTCATGCCATGGCTGTCACTATTGTCCGAAGAAATGTCCGGTGGTTTATAACATGCCGACATGCATATCCGATGGCAGAGAAGTGTAGAATTTGTATATGACACCTTGCATCGATTACGCCCTCTCGGCTTCGTCCAATCCGACACTGCATGGAGCTTGCATCATAACATCACAGTCATCAATTACCACACCTCACGCCGGTCAGGTGTCCCTAGGCGCATCTGTGTAATCTAATAGATATCAGGTACCCGTACATAGAAATCAAACGGCACAGATACATTAAGAATAAACAAAAGGCCAGTTCCAGGTTAACAGCAGGATCCCGAAAGCGGCTTGCTCGATTCCCCTCTCGATAAGCCCAGCCGAATAGTTTCGGAAGGCTCTTGCACGTGCAATGTCCTCGCATCGATAAGTTCCTCGTATTCCCATCGCATGACGACGCGCCGAGCAATATACTCGAACACGTCGTTAACCCCTTCCCCTGTCTTTGCGGAGGTAAAGAACAACTTAGGACCTCTCTCTGGAGGAAAAGGGTGACAAGGCAGCACGGCCGCAGTTGCTTGTTCGTACCTGCGGGTGAACAGACTCGGTGTGATAGTGCGAGCAGAAGAGGTCGAAGAACTTGACAATGAGGATGCGCGTCTTTGCCTCCTGACGGGGGATGACAACCGCGATGATACGGAAGGAGGGAGGGGAGACGAGCGAGCAGATTCGTATACATCGAATAGAGATGAGGAAGGTGTGTGGAAGGACGTAGTGCCAGTGTGAGTGGATGTCAGTGTACCATTGTTGATGTTGGTACTGTTCCATGAGGAATGTTTTGCGTGCCTACGAACATAATGGTTGATATCAATGGATTGAGACCGCGAGTGCGGAAACGACGAGGAGATATCAATGATGGTGCCATCATGATCAGAGGCTGGCTCTTCCAAGATGGGCTGTTCGATAGTGATAGACACTTCTTCGCATGGCGAGGGGGGACGAGGGAAGGATGGGGGGACGAGGTCGTCAAGGAAACGGGACGCTTGTGTTTCAGAGACTACCGAGGTTGAACCGATAGCATCTGAACTGACAAGATCTGTCTTGTTTCCAACGACGACACAGCAATAGTCCTGGAGGTCGTCTTCGTAGACGGGGGCTCGTTCGCAAAACTCTTCCCACCATTTCTTGAGGGAGGTGAGGGTCTCGGGTTGGTTCACGTCAAACATGAGCAGAGCGGCATCTGCACCGCGAAAGAATGCTGTTGAGAGGCTAGAGAATCGCTCTTGCCCGGCAGTGTCCTACGTTTGATGACTTCGGATCAGCTTTGCAAAGGGACCGAGTAAACGAAGGATATTGACCCAAATCTGAAGAGTGACTACTTCATCTAGTCTAGTAGGATGTGACAATGTTTTGGAAATGAAATCAGCACCGATGGTGGTCCTGTAACCTGTAGAAAAGCGACCTGAAATATACTTGTGGGGAAGGACTCAGGAGATCTCGCGAGATGGAATTTCACGATCGTATGGGCACATACCTGGGTGCGAAAACTGGTCTTGCCGACGCCCGAAGCGCCGATTATTACGAGTTTAACTGTCGGCATATACAGTAGTGAACGTCGGGAATAACAGCATAATAGTGTTGCCAGAACAGCTTGCCAGCGAGCCTGAGGGCGCCGAATTACATTAATGCTTCCGGATTCCGATTGCCATACTTGGGGAGCGATGCAAACATATCCAAAGCTTGTCGATTAGTTTTGATATCTCGACCACAACGTACGACGGGATGGATGACTCCAGCACACCACCACCCCCAGATCTCGATGCGTCTCCCCCACCACCACCGCCTGTAGCCATATCTGGATCTCCTACAGATTTTTTGAAAGGCGTTGTCGGAAAGCGTGTCATTGTTCGTCTGACGTCGGGTGTAGACTACCGTGGTACATCTCTCGTTCTCGTTCTCGAGCGGCGAGCACCACCAGCTTACTTTTGGCAGGCATCCTTTCATGTCTCGATGGATACATGAACATTGCTCTGGAGCAAACCGAAGAGCACGTGAACGGCATCGTCACTAATAAATATGGTGATGCGTTCATTCGGGGAAATAATGGTCGGTGATGTTTGGACACGGAGAAACTTTTTTTTGTCTCATCTTTTGTCTCACAGTACTCTATATATCAGCCGCAGAGACATTTTGATCTGTCCGAGCTCAAAGTCATGTCGTCAACCACACAGGGGCTACCATGCTGCTCTTTCGCTAGTGATAACGATGATTGCGCTCGAAATCCATCAGACTCGATTCTGTGATCCTGTGTCTCAGTGCACCGCGATTTCTCTTCGGCGATCACACACGACCGTGAGTACCTGAGTTTTGCACGCCAAGGTGCCCTATCGATGCCATGAATTGGACGCCTTGACTTTGGTGTTACGCCGGGGCCAAGTACCCAAAGCAGCAAGTATAATGTACTCGAGACTTTCATCCTTGCACAAAATGGAAACAGTCGCGACATGATGCTAATAGGAAAGAACTTGTAGACGGGGGAGATACAAAGATTGTCGGGTAAATTGATACAGAAACCGCCTCTCGACAAGAAACAGGATAGATAATGGGATACAAAACAAATGAGCCATCGCTCGTCGTGGAACGGAAGAATTAGTAGGCATCTGTTTTCTGAGAGACACGGACATGTAACACATCAAGAACCGTAAGAATACACTAATGATCGATAGAAATAAAGAAAGAAAAAGACCGTGGATGGGGTAGAGTATGTATCAGGAGCAGACCTGCGTTTCGAAGCCGTGCGTCAAAGTCGCAACATTGAGAAAGCATTCGTCAATGCGGCGATTTCGTACTCGTTGAAAACGACGTCGGATATTCGTTTCCGGGCCTCGAAAAGAGACAGTGCACGTATGACGCTCGGAATATGGTCGGGAGGGATTTCTCCTCTTAGCAAGATGTTACAGCTGTCGCAGAGGGGGTTATCCTGGGGAGACTGATATGGGAGGATAAACGGCGGCCGAACATGGTGGGTCACTTACACTGGTGCAACTCATGTATTCATGCTCGTTAGATATGTCGACAGATTTTGATGGTAGGAAAGAAAGTGTAGGTGAGGGATCCAGAGGTGAGACAATGCCGTTGATGCATTCGTTTTCGATCAGGGTTTTGTCGGCATCGAGCATACGGTCTTCCAGAGAACCCGCGATCTGAAGAGGAGAACGTTGCATCTAGTGATACTGCTCGCTTCAACTCGCCCTCTGGTCGCCAGACTCGCCACTAGGGCGAGATTACACTGACCTCAGCTGCTAACCTAATGTGCCCATCCTTATCTGTCACAAGCAGAGACTTGATTTCCTCTTCGTTTTGCAGGCGGAATGGCGGAAAGACGGAAGGCAGCCTTCGGAAAAATCGAAACCGCCAGCTTCTACTTGATGCAGGAATGATCCCGCTCTTTGCGAGCCTCTGCGAGATAGGAACGAAGCAAAAGACGCCCGTGCTTGTCATGAATAATGAAAGAAGTGTCATGGTGTGTTTCAGGCTCCTGGAAAGACAGATAAAGCAACGCGCACCCCGAACCAATTATCATCGCGACGCGTCCAGAGTCACGTGAATGGAAAATCAACCTACATTAATATTGGATGTCCGACTCACTTGGCCCAAAATTTTGCCGCGCCATTTCCTGGTCCATGGCATATGTATGTACGCGGAAGCGCTGGCCCCCCTTGGAATAAGTACTGCTGGGTGAGCCGACTTCAGCCTTCGAAGGATGACTCAGCTCAGGCCCATCAATAAGAGTTGCGGGGGTGCCAGTGCGCCGACGGCACGTCTGAGAGTCGGACTCACATCGGTCACTTGAATGATGCCGCGAATGCTGTGGTTTTGCTATTCAGTACAGATCAAGCGGTCGTCGTCGACGGAGCATATGAGCCTTCAAGGACAGCCCTGTTGCCCTACCCCCAATCTGTACTTGACCCCAATAGCGTCAAACATATAATTGAACCCAACCTGTAGTTTGTATGTTTCGTTTTTAACATTTGCTTGTAGTGGAAGAGAAAGCTAGAGGTGACCGGGAGTCGATCCCAAAGGTCATCCAAGTACTAGGCACGGAGACACACCCAACTCGCCAAGGCCGAGGCTGTGCACATGCGTAATGAGCGGCTGATGGTGTCGGTGCCGTCGCACAGCACCTGTTCCCATCGGCACGCCGAAAATGGATTACATAGTCGAGGACCCTAGCGAGCACAATCTTTCCAACGACGAGTTGAGCGAGTGTTGAACGACCCCGACCGTCTACCCAGTCCATACCACGACCTCCATGCACGTTCTTATCACGGGCTCAACTGGTTACATAGGCAAGAATGTCCTGCTCGACGCGTTGAGCGACGACAGAATCACAAAAGTGACTGTTGTTGGAAGGCGTCCGCCATCGCTCGACGGGAAACGCATGGAAGAAGTGAAGACGGCCATCGTTCAAAAGCTCACCATCATCACTCGGGATGACCTGTCCATCTGGGACTATGAACAAGACACCGAACTCGTATCGGCACTTGCAGACTGCAAGGCATGCATATGGTAGGGTTATTCTGCGAGGATTGCACGGTCTCCTCTTCGTTTCGTTTCGTTTCTTCGTTTGTGCGCTAATCCTGTGCGCGACGACGGTTTCAGGTGCGTGGGCGGTAAAGCAGATGATTTCACGTCTCCTCAAGAATTTGAGCTCGTCTCGTATACGTTCACGCTGAACGCGGCGCGTTTCATGTCCAAGCTCGCCCAATCCCGAGCTTCGCAGGACCAACCCGACCAACCCTTCCGGTTCTGCTACTGCAGCACCAAGTGGGCTAACCGCACTGGCAATGCCGGCAGTGGCTTGTTCTCGTATGAAGCACGGACTCGGAACATGAAGGTATGTGGGGGGTACTCTGGTGGGGCTTCCTACCCCGCGTCATCGGCTCTGGTCCCCCCGATCGATCATTGATGCACTTCTTCAAAAGGGACGCGTCGAGGTAGCGTTGCTGTCGATAGCATCTGAGTCCAAAGGGAACATGGTTGCCTTTATGTTCAGGCCCGGCGCACTCATCTCACGCACGACTTTCACCTCCTATGGTGGTCTGGCTTCCACTGTGGCGTCCGCGGGACTTCGCATCATGCCCTCGGTCGTCACCAACGTGGAACGGGTGGCCAGGGTTTTGGTGGATGCGTCGGTCGGCGTCCGAGTTGAGTGGCAGCGTCAAGGGCCGGAGGGAGAAAAGGATACTTGGGAAAGCGAGGAAATCGTTTCTTGGTCCATAGGATTGGGGGCATGATTGAAAGCTACGTCATTTTGATGTAAAAATGTAACGATAGAGAAACCCAGAGCATCACTAGATCCGGAACTATTTATGCATCATTGATTTCGAACATCTTCGTTCCTCGGAGCCCATTGGGTGGCTTCCCGTGGGGTTTCACATTCCAACTAGTGCTAGTCTGACCAATGGAATTTGGAATTTGGTACATGTCATGGATTCTTTGTCTTTGGGAAGTCACCGGGCCTTTTACCAGTCCTTGTTGAGTCTAAACCAATGCGATGGCATCCATCCAAGAGTATGTGATTTTCACACGAGAATCAGTTACAGTGGTGAGAGTTTCACACTGTGGGTTTGGACGACTTCAATGAGCCAGTGTCAAGATGAGGCAATAAATGATGTTCATGATCTCAAATAAAAGGTCGTAATCTAGAGACATGATCTATGTGGAAGTACAGCTATATTTCACAGGTAAAAACTTTATTTCCCTATTTCTTTCTTTATCTTCTCAGAAAATGGTCACATTTAGACCTTGTGCAATCGATTGACCCAAAGTCTCGTTCACGTGTTGGAATATCCTCAGCTGCCTGTTGATGATTTCTGTGTCGGTGGCTTGGCTCATGTGAAAGACGACGTTGTAGATCAGGTGATCCTGATCAGTCTGAGAGAGTCCGTTCCACTACGTCGCATGGAAATTTTGAGTTTCGGGTTGGCATGCAAGATAGAAGCGCTTACGAAAATCCTGGGGAGTTCGAAGTCTAGTTCGGTGGGCGTGCTGAGATATTTGACAGCACCGCCGACCCAGATGGTGTGATTGTCATCGTTGTAGGGACGGACTTCCAAGTTGAGCATGTCCTGCTGGGACCAGAAGTTGGGTCGCTTCCCCTGGTTGTTAAAATTCATGGCACCATCCCGAAGGAAGTTTGCTAGTGAAACACAACGGTTCATTTGTGTCGTTCGCCATAAAAGGTGCGACAGGACTCACCAACAGGGTTCAAGGGACAGTTGATCTAAAACTACTGTCAGTGATTGTTCATCGGAAATGATACAGTTCATCCATACCGGAAGTTGCTTCGCGTTGACGCCTATGCGGTAGCGATGGGCATCTGTGAAGGAATGAGATTACTGCTCATGGGTCGGGGGTCCGGAGAATCTGACCTGCGTATGCGAACAAACGTGCTTGGAGTGTGGGGTCTTCGGTTGCCTCAAGTCCATTGGGCTAAGAAGTGGGAGTCAGGGGCGACGTGGGGTCAAAGTAGAAAGTACAAACCATGTTAGCGGGGTCGAAGCCGATTTGTTCTACCTCGTTGAAGTAGTTTGTGCTAAAAATAGAAGCATGAACATAGGTCGCACAGAGGGTTTGGTGTATTCTCACGGGTTCTGCGTGAGGGTTATTCTGCCAATCTCTTGGTAGGGAATTTCATCTTGTAGCCACTCTACGGGTAATCATGTTAGCCAGGCCATTGATCAGTATAGGTGTGACCCGTTTACCTTTTGTGAGATCAAAAATGTTGTCTGATGCCAGTTTAATTTTCGATACTCCGATCAACATTGGTGCTTACATCTATAATTCTCGGCCTGTTGCGGGGTCATGATTTGCCAGTAAACGGTCCAGCTGGGGTAATTGCCTGTTTCGATGGCGTCGAAAAGGTCTTGAACACCAAAGTCAGGATTCTGTCCGGCCTGCAAAATAGCTTCGTCGTTGGTATTGTTTTTGATGCCTTGGTCAGACACGGTGATCGTTCTGGATGACGCTCAGAGTGGTAGAGAATTGTGTTTAGAGAAGAAACCTACTTGATGTAATACCATTCTGTATCGCTTTTGACGGCACGGAAGGTGTTACCACTGAATCCATTCATGTGTCTGCTGTGGTGTTAGGAAATGGTTGAGTAGAAGCATGGGTAGCAAACGTGCCGGAAGCCATAAGGCGTGCCAAGATCTGACATGGCGCGCATAACCTGTGTGTCTCTGTTTCAGTATTTGAGGGGTTTCTGAGTACCAGGCATCGACTGGCCTGGTAGATGGACTCATTGTTCGCGGACAAGTAATCTAACCGGGATTGTTAAGGTAGGTCACGGGAATATTGCCGTGCACTTACCCCAGAAGTTCTGCAGTGGAAAGAGGGAATGAGTTCCTGAATGGAGATGCTTGCAACTTGCTTACATTGTGATCGAGAAGGTTCGTCTGCGGGTTGCGCTTCTGCGAACGAATGAAGTCTGAAGTGAGAGAGCCCTTGTCAGGAATGAATAAAGTGACAGATAAGACTACATACGTGCAAATTTTATTGGGTCGCGGAGCCAAAAGACCGGGTGGTTGAGAAAAACCTGAAAAGCAGAAAGTCTGACCAATCCGACTATGCTACGCCAAGGCCGTGACTCACCCAATCGAGGATTCCATCCTCTGTGCGCAACCTGGAGCCCAGTTAAGCCGAAATCGCACCACATTTTCATATACTCTGAAACGTACTTGAAGGAAACGCCTCGTAGGTCTCGAACACTGTCCGGGCTTCCGAGGTTCCCAGCAATCGTCGAAAAGCGTCCCGTCACGGGGGTACGCTTGCCCACAGTGTCAAACACCTTGGCCATGCTGTGATTCATGGCAACATCCGTAGTGACCTCAAACCAGCCATGAGCACCACCACCCTTGGCATGGAGAGTGCGCTCCGGCTGGAATGCAAGAGCTCAGTAACAGGAGATATAGGGGGACCAGGACACTTACGACTCGCTCCCTGACAAAGTGGGCGAGCTGCTCAATCTGAAATGGCGTGCATGAAGACATAGGATTGAGGAGCAGCAACAGAGGCAATTACCAGGTTCGTTGCTTGAATCAGTACGGGACCAGTAGTACCTAGTCGGTCTGTCATATAGGGGTTGGGATAGCTGGGCAAGGGTGAGCATCCTTGGTCGAGGAGGGGATAGGCAGTGCTCACGCCTGGCCGCCAGAGAGGGTGTATTCCAGCGAAGTGGAAGGGTCATTGGCAATGGACTGTTGTTGGTTTGGCCCCTGGTAGATGTCGAAGTAGGGTTCACTCGCATCACGCCTGGTTTTCGCAGACACGGACGAGAGGGATGAGAACAGGAGGATCGACAGAGGGAAGAGACGCATGGTGCACAATGTCCACGCGGGTAGGAGGGAGGCAGTTGATTCCTGAGGAGCCAGAAGGAGGATGTTTTATAGAGCTGGGCAGCACACTCTCATCGCCTTGTAATTTTTTTCGCAGACCGTGATGAACATTGCTCGTCAGAGATTGCGCAGTTGTTGAGGGTGAACTGAAAAATCAAGTTGACAGCTACACATCCCTGAGACAATGGGAACGCAGTGATATCGTTTGGAGCTCGATTGGACGTGCGATGCAGACAGCATCAGGCCAAAACAATGTTATGATTGGGGACTTGGTGCGAATGGTACCTTGCGAACTGAGCGGAGCTGTGCACCACAGTGTTGATCGGAATGGTTATAGATATGAGAGTCTAGCTGTGACTCGAGGTGTCCCCGCGACACGAGCTGGTTTAGTGTGGGCAGTCATATAAACATTGCAGCTCGTTCCAGGAGGCAAGAAAGAGAAGAAGCAGAGAAAAACAGGTTAAGAATTTTGAGTACTAGTGTTCCGTGTAGCAGAGAGGTCCAAATGGGTATGCGTCATAGGAACTTTGTGGACGCCGATCGATCAGTCGCGTCCGGAGCTAGCTCGGATCAACAAGAAAATAGGGAAAATTGGTCCCCGTCCCGGCGTTATTACAAAAATCACAGGGCCGAAGCCCGCTAGTACGATTAGTCACACTCTTTCTTTCCGGCCGGCAATGGAACGCCGTTCCGACTTATAGTAAGTACGAGTCACAGTTACTTTCAGCTGAAGAAAAACAAGTCGCAAACCGAGCACATTCCACGTGCACGTGAATTGCTCAACAGACACCACTGAATATATAAAAGACAAGCACCATACGTTTTTGCAAGGAAAATACCAAAAACTGTGATCAAATTGTAGTTCGAAACGCCAGTTCCGAAGAGGCGAGTCAATGATTGTGACACTTTGTTGTTCACCGTGTCTGCAACAACGGGCAACCCAGTTGGTAATGATTTTTCTTCGGAATCTCTTTCATAGGAGTGTGGTACTTCAGGTCTGCATTCGCTTGCCAACGCACGAACAGTTGCTCGACATTACCGATTCAATCGAGACCAATCGTGATGTTAACGCCATCATCACCATCACATGTGCAAAAAAACTGGACAAACGTCCGTAGAAACCAACTTCCCTCATAGGGAGCAGAAAGCACTAAGTACCGTGCAAATGGGCGAGCGCATCGAACACAGATTCATTACATAAATCTACGATTCCCATCAATTACACCTGCGCACGCGCGTCAATATTGCACTAGAAAACAACATATCTTCGACCACGCTGTCCATTATTGCGATGGTAGTTAGAATGAAAGCATGTTAGAATGACAGCACAGAAACCCCTGATTACGGAAAGACGAGCATTCGGTTCCGAGCTCCGAGCTTGCTGTAATCGGGAGTTGAAAAACTTCCCAATATGGAGCGAACGCCAAGGAAAGGCCAAGATGCATTCCCTGCCAAAAACGCAGATTTTGATGATTTCGTTGCCTAAAACGCACTACTAACGTAGCGTGTGATGTCCGACACCCTACCCACATTCATTCTCACAGTAGTTCGGGGCCGTGCTTCCCCAAACACGGCTAGGTACTTTTTCTTGATTACTGGGTCACTCCGTCGAGGATCGAAGTGGTACAATTATTATGCCTCCGTGCTCTCGCTTGTCGCCTTACAGGTCGCCGTCTCGACCGGAAATGCATGGCGCACGGTGCAACACAAGGACAGCGCTGTCTGTGTGTCCGATGCCGTCGTCCATTCCATCCAATCCAACCTGTAATTCACCTCACCTCAGAATCATTGCTGCGCACTCCATGGCTAATTATACGCACCTGTTTCCAGATCAGACACACAAGAATCAGTTGCAGCGGTGAGAATTATCACAATGAGTTCGGACGACTTCGATCATCGATATCATGGGCCAGAGTTGGGGTAATGTTTCATGATCTCAAATAAAAGGTCGTAATTTAGAGATATGATCTATGTGGAAGTACAGCTATATTTCACAGGTAAAAACTTTATTTCCCTATTTCTTTCTTTATCTTCTCAGGAAATGGTCACGTTTAGACCTTGTGCAATCGATTGACCCAAAGTCCCGTTCACGTGTTGGAATAACCTCAGCTGCCTGTTGATGATTTCTGTGTCGGTGGCTTGGCCCAAGTGATAGATAACGTTGGAGATCAGGTGATCCTGATCAGTCTGAGAGAGTCCGTTCCACTACGTCGCATGGAAATCGTCAGTTTCGGGTCGGCATGCAAGATAGAGCTGCTTACGAAAATCCTGGGAAGCTCGAAGTCTAGTTCGGTGGGCGTGCTGAGATATTTGACAGCACCGCCGACCCAGATTGTATGATTGTCATCGTTGTAGGGACGGACCTCCAAGTTGAGCATGTCCCGCTGGGACCAGAAGTTGGGTCGCTTCCCCTGGTTGTTAAAGTTCATGGCACCATCCCGAAGGAAGTTTGCTAGTGAAACACAACGGTTCATTGTGTCGTTCGCCATAAAAGGTGCGACGGAACTCACCAACAGGGTTCAAAGGACAATTGATCTAAAACTACTGTCAGTGATTGTTCGTCGGAAATGATACAGTTCATCCATACCGGAAGTTGCTTCGCGTTAATTCCGATGCGGTAGCGATGAGCATCTGTAAAAGAATGTGATTATTGCTCATGGGTCGGGGGTCCAGAGAATCTGACCTGCGTATGCGAACAAACGTGCTTGGAGTGTGGGGTCTTCGGTTGCCTCAAGTCCATTAGGCTGAGAGGTGGGAGTCAGGGGCGACGTGGGGTCAAAGCAGAAAGTGCAAACCATGTTGGCGGGGTCGAAGCCAATTTGTTCTACCTCGTTGAAGTGGTTTGTGCTAAAAATAGAAGCGTGAACATAAGTCGCACAGAGGTGTTTGGTGTATTCTCACGGATTCTGCACGAGTGTGATTCTGCCAATCTCTTGGTAGGGAATTTCATCTTGTAGCCACTCTACGAGTATGTAAGCCAGGCCATTGATCAGTATAGGTGTGACCCGTTTACCTTTTGTGAGATCAAAAATGTTGTCTGATGCCAAGTCAATTTCCCATACTCCGATCAATATTGGTGCTTACATCTATAGTTCTCGGCCTGTTGCGGGGTCATGATTTGCCAGTAAACGGTCCAGCTGGGGTAATTGCCTGTTTCGATGGCGTCGAACATGTCTTGAACACCAAAGTCAGGATTCTGTCCGGCCTGCAAAATAGCTTCGTCATTGGTATTGTTTTTGATGCCTTGGTCAGACACAGTGATTATTCTGGATGACGCTCAGAGTGGTAGAGAATTGGGTTTGGAGAAGAAACCTACTTGATGTAATACCATTCTGTATCGCTTTTGACGGCACGGAAGGTGTTGCCACTGAACCCATTCATGTGTCTGCTGTGGTGTTAGGAAATGGAAATGGTTGAGTAGAAGCATGGGTAGCAAACGTGCCTGAAGCCATAAGGCGTGCCCAAATCTGACATGGTGCGCATGACCTGTGTGTCTCTGTTTCAGTATTTAGAAGGTGTGTGAGCACCAGGCATCGACTGGCCTGGTAAATGGACTCATTATTCGCGGACAAGTAATCTAACCGGGATTGTTAAGGTAGGTCACGGGAATATTGCCATGTACTTACCCCAAAAGTTCTGCAGGGGAAGAAGGTTCATAGAGGGAATGAGTTCCTGAACGGATATGCTTGCAATTTGCTTACATTGTGATCGAGAAGGTTCGACTGCGGGTCGCGCTTCTGCGAATGAATGAAGTCTGAAGTGCGAGAGCCCTTGTCAGGAATGAATAACGTGATCGATAATACTACATACGTGGGAATTTTACTGGGTCGCGGAGCCAAAAGACCGGGTGGTCGAGGAAAACCTGAACGGCAGAAAGTCTGACCAATCCGACCATACTACGCCAAGGCTGTGACTCACCCAATCGAGGATTCCATCCTCTGTGCGCAACCTGGAGCCCGGTTAACCGAAATCGTACCACATTTTCATGTACTCTGAAACGTACTTGAAGGAAATGCCTCGTAGGTCTCGGAGACTGTCCGGGCTTCCGAGGTTCCCAGCAATCGTCGAAAAGCGTCCCGTCACGGGGGTACGCTTGCCCACAGTGTCAAACACCTTGGCCATGCTGTGATTCATGGCAACATCCGTGGTGACCTCAAACCAGCCATGAGCACCCGCGCCCTTTGCATGGACAGTGCGCTCCGGCTGGAACGCAAAAGGTCAGTAACAGGAAATGTAGGGGACCAAGATACTTACGACTCGCTCCCTGACAAAGTGGGCGAGTTGCTCGATCTGAAACAGCGTGCATGAAGACATAGGATTGAGGAGCAATAACACAGGCAATTACCAGGTTCGTCGCTTGAAGCAGTAATGGACCAGTAGTACCTAGTCGGTCTGCCATATAGGGGTTGGGATAGCTGGGCAAGGGTGAGCATCCTTGGTCGAGGAGGGGATAGGCGGTGCTCACGCCTGGCCGCCAGAGAGGGTGTATTCCAGCGAAGTGGAAGGGTCATTGGCAATGGATTGTTGTTGGTTTGGGCCCTGGTAAATGTCGAAGTAGGGCTCACTCGCATCGCGCCTGGTTTTCGCAGACACGGACGAGAGGGATGAGAACAGGAGGATCGACAGAGGGAAGAGACGCATGGTGCACGATCTCCACGTGGGTAGCAGGGAGGCAGTTGACTTCTGACAAGCCAGAAGGATGATGCTTTATAGAGCTGGGCAGCACACTCTTATCGCCTTGTAATTTTTTTGCGCAGACCGTGGTGAACATTGCTAGTCAGATGTTGCGCAGTTGTTAAGGGTGAACTGAAAAAAAGTTAAGTTGACAGCTACACATCCCTGAGACAATGGGAACACAGTGATATCGCTTGGAGCTCGATTGGACGTGCGATGCAGACACATCAGGCCAAAGCAGTGATATTGGAGACTTGGTGCGAATGGTGCCTTGCAAACAGGGCCCAAATTTGCGTCGCAGTGTGAATCGGAATGATTATAGATATGGGAGTTCAGCTGTGACTCGAGGTGTCCCCGCAGCGGCTGTATGAGGGTGATTTAGGGTGCTACAGTGATGGGCAGTCATATCATACACATTGCAGCTCGTTCCAGGAGGAAAGAAGGAGAAGAAAGAAATAGAAACAAGTGAAGAATTTTGAGTGTTTTGTCACGGTGTAGCAGAGAGCCTGAGGTCCAAATGGATATGCGTCATAGGAGCTTTGTGGACGCCGATCGATCAATCGGGTCTGGAACTTGGATCAACGAAAAACCATTCCCCGTCCCGGCGTTATTACATAATCATTGTAGAGTTGTCGTTGGCATGTTCCGACACCCTCTCACACAACTCTATATCCTTGGAGATCGCTGTTTCCAACTCCCCACGTTCATTCTCACAGTTGTTCGGGGTCGTGCTTTCCCAAACACGGCTACTTATTTCTTGATTTGGCCACTACTCCATCGAGGATCGAGGTACAATTATTATGTTGCCCGCTTGTCGCCTTACAGGTCGCCGTCTCGATTGTCATGCATGGCGCACGGTGCAACACAAGGACAGCGCTGTCTGTATGTCCGATGCCGTCGTTCATTCCATTCAGTTCAAACTGTAATTCACCTCACCTTAGAATCACTGCTGTAAACTCCATGGCTAATTATACGCACCCGTCTCCAGATCAGATATAAACCACCGATTCTTGCACTGTTTTTAGTGACGCAGGGAATTTGAAAGATAAAAATAAGAAAAATGTAGGTGAAAAACAAGGTCAATAACTAGCATACAAACTCCTGGTTCCGCATCTGGACTCGGAGTAACTCCTAGAGGCAGCCAATCATGTCCATTCCATGCATAAGCTTTGGATTGCATTCCCATGTTTCTGGCAGCGGACCCGCTCGGATGTGAATCATTGTGGCGTCCTTGTCTGTCATCGGACTTGCAAGTAGGTATGAGCGCGCGGAAAAGCAATCTTTCCAAGGCAACGTTGCACAACCCCAGTGAGGAATGCGTTGCACGCCGTTGGAAGTATGCAAGCTCCGCAGAGGGCCTCAGGTTTAAAAGGCGTGCTGTTGCAGTCGAATCAGCACCAGCACATCCTCTCTCTTCCACATGTTTGACATCTACTTCTTGGCCTCTTCGATTCTCGGTGGGGTTTTCCTCACCCTCTTCGCCAATGCGGCTTCTGTCAAGCTCCCTGGTCTTCTTAGAAAACTGGGTGATATATTCAGCTCCGGTGCCGTCAGTATGCTCCCCTGCGTCATCGACTACCTTGAAAGCTAATCCCCTATTTTACAGCGCGCCGTACGCGCCATTTTCGAAGGAGAGACTGCGGATTATAGCGGGAAACCTTTGACGAGGTAGGCGAATAAATATTTCATCCGAGATGCCAGCGTTTAAACCGTTGTACAGGGCACAAGTCAAGGAAGCCTTCTCCGAAGGCACTTGGCAGCGCGAGGCATATGATGATTTCACAAGGGTGCTTCTCGACGAAGATCTCGTATTCCCATGCGTCTACGCCACCAAGGGTTTCAAGACGGATGACCAGTTGTACTTGTTCATCGATTCAGACGACCTCTCCGATCCCCGCCACATTCGGTCTCTGGCCACTGCGTTGACGGCTTACTTGCCGCAGGCGCGCGGCCTCGGTCCGAATACATCCTTGGTCTTATTGGCGAAAAAGGTGCCGCACCAGAGGACAGTCGAAGAGTACAACGGATTGTTCTGGGAGTTGCTCAACGGCCTAGCCAAGCTTGACACGACGCCGTGGCCCAACGATGTACCCCGTGACATTGACACCGATAAATGGTGCCTCTGCTTCGGTGGGGAGCCATTCTTCACCGTAATCCAGACGCCTGCGCACCAAGTTCGTCGTACGCGCTACGCACCCGCGGTTACCATCGTCTTCCAACCCAAGTGGATCTTCGACATTCTGTTCAGCACTGACGCGAAGCGCATTGGAGCACTCTCCAAGGTTCGGTCCTTGCTTGCCAAGTACGACCCCATCCCTGTCAGCCCTGAACTCAAGAACTACGGCGACCTTGGTTCGCGCGAGTCTAAGCAATACTTCCTGCTGGACGAGAACGAGCCAGCGCCTTGCCCGTATGAGCAGCTCAGCAACTCTGAGGTGTTAAAAGCCTAAACGTAAGCTTGTTCACATGGTCTGTCGAACGTGCGATTTGACATGGTTCTCCTCAGCAGACATTTCATATAGGGGAAGTAAAGGGAATTTTAGCAAAGGGAACTGGGCCCATCGGGTTGAAGTCGAATCGAGTAAAATATACAGTGCTTATTTGATGTTAGTATTTATCTACATATTGGATGACGTCCGTCATGGTGAATGTGTATTTGCCAGTGTACTCCTCCAAGGCTTTGTGTCGCATCGCTAAGCGAGTCTGCCGTAAGAAACCTGTTGTCTGGTTTCCCTGAGAGCCCTGGCCATCTTTCGCCAAATAAAGTGTATTGCATCATCATGGAGTTTCTCTCCCCCGGGCCACCGTACCGGGGTGTTTATAAGTCTGAACCCTTCCTAAAGTTCCTCTTCCTTATCACCAGCTTCATGGCGTCCCCACCGTTCACGATCATCGGCACTCCCTACAGCACCTTTACTCGTTCCATCACTCTCGGTCTCACCTACAAGGGCCTTGCGTTCAACCAGGTCCGCGTCGTGCCCCACTCGGACGTTGCCTACGACAACCATCCGTTCGGATTCTTGCCTACCCTCATCATCCACGAGATCGATGGCAAGAAAGTCGATCTCAAACTGAGAGAGTCCCAGGCCATTGCGCGTTACATCGACCGCATCGCGCCCGAGCCTTCTCTGAACATCGCCAACGGCGAGGGACACTCCATCATCACTGAACAGATGTGGGAATTCGTCAGTTTCGCAGGCGCACATGGTTAGTCAATATTAACCGGCGCTCGGACCGCTCAACCGAACCTCGGACCCGCATTCCGATCTAACCTTGTTTTTTTTTCCAGGGTTTCCCGCCGTGGAAAAGGGCGTAGTCAAGCCCCGCGTGGCAGCCACTGACGAGGGGAAACTCTCAGATGCTGAAGTACGTCAAAACATCGCCTCCGGCGTTGATCAAGTCCGCAAATTCCTAAAGAGGACCGAGGACCACATGTCCCCATCGGGCTACGTCTTTGGCGAGAAACTGACTTGGGCCGACTTTTTCCTTTTCGCTCTTCTGGCTGATCTCAGAGCCATTCCGGAAGGGGAACTGCTGAGTCCCCGTCTTCTCGCCTGGATGGACAAAATGGATCAGCTGGAGGTTGTTCAGAAAACAAAGGCTGGCACCCTGTCCGCCGGCGCACGCCCTCCCTAAGGTGCCCAATCCCGTCGCTTCTTGCTGGAATTCATCTCATCCCAACTTCTCAGCGTTGTCACTTGCTTCATAATTTCCAGGCATGTTCCGTAAAATACATTGAATGTAAGGATGTGGTGTATCTAGATGTTGAATATTAAGAACGAAATTTTCTCTCGTCTGATCGACTCCGAGATGGTCGAATGTTCGCCTGACAACTTCCGAGGACGTGCGTGGCATCAAGAATTGACATCAACGTTCATCGACATCGATTCGTTCTAGATTGGACACGATCATCGACGGCCCCCCGTCGCTTACACTACGTCATTTCCTAATATGTAAATCGCTCTCTCATCACCGTCTCTGGATCCACCCCCGCGGCGGTAAGGGACTTCATTGCGTTGAGCACAAATGGGAGTGGCCCACAAATGTGCGGTTCCCGCTCACACGCACCCACGCTCACAAAAAATGACCCGTCGTCATCCAGCCGCCCCTCGTGCACCGTCACAGACACAGGGGCAGGCAATCGTGGAGGGCATTTGGGAGCACGATCCGTGAAGAGGTGGATATCGAGCGTCAGACCAGCCAAAGGGCGGTCGTGATCATCCAGATCCACCTGTACAGGATCATCGGAAAAGTCGTCACGGCCTACGTAGGCCTCGCGCACGAGGGTCAGTATCACCTCCGGCTCGCGCGACGAAACGACAAGGACGACGTCCCAGATGCCGTACGTGCGCCTTGCGAGATCGGTGACGTAGCGCACCAGTCCCAGGAAGGGAGTGAGCCCAATACCCCCTGCGATCCATAGTAAGCGACGGCCCCCATCGCATTCAGCAATCGGCGTTGGCAAGGGAAGAGTGCCTCCAACCCCACGCAGCTGTGCAGTAATTCCCAAGGACGATACGTCCATGGCTGTCCCCTCGCGGTTCGGATCAAGCTTTTGAGCCAGCTGGTGGAGAATAGGGGTGACGAGTCCCTGCTTGACCCATCGGATTGTGAGGGAGAACCTGCTGGGAGATGTCGAGGTGGGTGGCACAGACACGGTCCACGTGCGTACACAGTCGTCGCTCTCGGCCCACGCACTCGGCGTCCAATCTACGAGTGTGGGCGCACATTCGCGGATAAAGTGGGAAAGGTCGACGACTGCATTCTGGCTCGCGTGAACTTGCACAGGACGTGATGCCTCGAAAGTGAATGTCGCCAACGTGTCGTTGTGAACGCGCGTCCTGATCAGCGAAAGAGCGATATCTTCGTATTGATTCTCCGGCGGCTTTTCCTCCGACAGGTAGCAGACTGGGGGACAGTAGGGGCTGACCTCCATCGTGTCTAGAGTCTCCCGTATCGGCATTGCGTTTTCGACAAACGAAAAGCCTGTC
Source organism: Leccinum arenicola (assembly GCA_038092295.1). NCBI lineage: Eukaryota > Fungi > Basidiomycota > Agaricomycetes > Boletales > Boletaceae > Leccinum > Leccinum arenicola. The sequence continues at coordinate 55,268 of JBBPQC010000002.1, read as the reverse complement.
ACGTGTATGGTGGTAACCGCACTCACGCGGGAAATGAGCTTCTTTGCCGCTTCTCCGGTCAACGTTCTCGCTTTGCCAGTGAGGTAGAGAACGGCGCCCGTAGAGAAGGAGGGAAACACGATGCCTGCTAACGGAGTAATGAAGATATTTCCCAGCGAGTTCATCATGCGATTGCCTGGAGGCAGCGTAAGGACACGCCTCAAAGGAAAGTGCCATCGCATGGGGGCATACCATTATAGTTGGGCAGTACGAGCGTTCTCCCGTCTCCTGGGCGCACTCGAACGAAACCAGGTCTCCCACCCCGATGATTGGTACCCACCCGGGATGGATGGAGTTGTGCATCTTCCGCCCTAGCAATATATGAAGTGCCAAGGAAGGCGGTGTCTGCATTGTGAATGAATTGAATGACATCGTCCGGTAGCCTGTCCCCTTGGGCCAAATGCAACTGTTCGTACACAACACGTGGTTCAACCTTCGGATGCGCCTCAAAGTCCCTTATGTGGATATACTTTGGACACAGCCTGCCAGGTGACGGATGGGTAGTCAGTTATGAAAGTTCCTGGTGCGTGAGAACAACGACAGACCCTAACGCATGAGAGACCGACAGCTCGAGCGTCATATCGAAACCGTCAAAGTTGACATGGGATACCCGGCCAGAGAACTTGTTCCGTCGACGAGAACTTGGTTCGAGACCAAGCCCTGATGCGAACGGGTTGTCCTCTCGACCATCAAGATGACCAAGGGTGGTGATGACAGGGTCCCCAGGCCACACGTGTGCGTGGATATGAAGTGAGCTGTCCGTTGGGGAACGGATGAATCCCGGTGTACCTTGAGAGGAACAAAGAATGGACGCCCATGGACGACCCTCGCCGTCCAGTGTCGTAATCGGGACATAGTGTAGACGGGTGCTGTGGAATATGCGGTGCTGATCGGGGAGTTTGCTGACGATGGCACTGACGGACACGCGCTCAGGCAAGGACATCAGCTTCTGGATTGCCTGTTCACCAGGGTGCCACCCGACAAATGCTTGATCGACAGATACCATGGTAGTTCAGGGCTGCGTGGAGAGTGGAAATACTTTGGGCTGATAAATGGGAAGGGTAGTGAATTCATTTCAACGATGCCAGTATATCATACCTGTGACCATCGTTGTCTCTCTGGGTCACCCGGGCCGTTCCCCCTGTGAGAAGCAGTCCTCATTCGTACGACTCCACTTCGGCATTGTGATGGTCATCGGGAGAAGACCGACCGACTGCGCAATCCATCAGGTAAGCCTGACTAACTGAGGTCGAAAGACTCCGAGTCGACTGTGAATGAATATGATGAATATGCGCAGCTTGGATGACCGTTGTTATGTAGGTTATTTTCGCAAAGAACGTCTTACTTACCAATGGCCAACAACGGGGTTCGGCCCGATCGTACCGGTGGCATAAGTATGTGCCCCGGCGGCGAAGAGCCGTTCTTCTATCGGTTTTTGTCTGTCTGCAGATTGCCCGAGGAAATCCGCTCACCTGCGCTGCAGTCAGAAAGCTCGGCAGACGCAAACGGATCATACAACCGCAATCCTTGGGAATGGAGATGAGCCGACAGCCTCGGAAACTTGGATGAAACAGGTCATCGCCGGGGTCAAACCCCATCTAGCCAAGCTGTAAAGATCGAATGGTCGTGACTGACGACGCCCATAATTCCAGGTTTGCGATTGTAGTTGAACGCCCTCGACACTGGGTCGGAGTCCTGACTTGCGACGTCATTCCGGGTGATCGTTCGGAGCCACATTGATCAACCGGCTGAAAAGCACTCCACTGGTGACGATCACGGAACACGGCCCGGGTCAAGTATCCCAACCCCAGATAGAGAACGCTGACGTACGTTGAATATGGGCCAGTGGCACCGACACTTGATTAGAAAAATCCTAACCTCAAGTCCATTTTCAGCGCTGCCACCCCGACCTGTCAAGCACATAGCAGCATTGGTTGGATTACCCGCAGGATGATCATGGATGGTGTACGACTGTATCATCAACCATGACTTTGAGGGATGAATGGGATAGCAAGAACAAGGCCCTGGAATGCCATCAACAACAGAGCTGAACATCTTGACATGCATCATAAGTATCGACATCTCCCTCTCGAGCTCCCCTGAGTTCCAAGGTTAAAAAAGCAGGTAGGTGCGCCAGTTGTGTGTCTGGCAAATATCGAATAATAGCATCCCTAGAATCACTGAGAGCCCATTCGAGAATGAAGACAAGAAAACCGAGCAAAGAGAACCATAATCTCCACAAAGTGCGAATTAGGTGACAACAATATTAGCATGACAATAACAGAAACATTGACAGTAAAACGATGAACCGACGGATGAAATCGTCCTTCGCCGGTGAATGCTTGAACTCAATCTATCTCGATGACATCGTCCTGGTCGTCGATCTTGTCCGTCGCGCTGTCCAACATGACCAGTCCGTCCTCCTCTAGCCTTCTCTTCTTACCCGGACTACCGAATTCTAGTGATGCTGCGCCGTTTGTCTTTGCTCTTTTCGCCAGGGGTTCGACCTCGATGTCATCATCATCTGGTGCAGTGCGTTTCCGCGATGGAGCAGGAGTGGGCGTAGATAATCGACGGCTAAAAGCTGGCTTCGGTAGGGATGTCGGCAATATCAATGCCGGAGCATCATTAGGATGATTTGGTCTGTCAAAGGTGGTTCTGCCATCAGAGGCAGAAGGACGACGCTAACGTCAATCCACTCACGGAAGTTCGCACACGGCCACCGCAATTGTCCCCCATTCCTCTTCCTCGTCGACTATCGCCAAGAATTTCCCTCTCGTTACGCCCAGGCTTTCCAACGTTCGATCATCGTTGTCGTCCCAGTCTGGGTCACTTAGCACACGCTTATCCTCGTATACACTGACGTCTCGATTCCCGGATCCTCCATCCTCTCCTCTGCCGTTCCCAAGTATACCATCCAACAACTCGCGAAGCGTGACACGCGAAGGATCGCACTGTACCTTCGCGTATGTATCCCTGCAAATTCCGCATTTAGGGTTGGGAGGACACAGGTTGACCGTGCTGAGCGGAACGGCTGGCTTGAACTGTACATGCACGTTCTTGAGCGAAGTGAAAGACTTGCGCAAGAGGTGCAGAGCTTGTAGAACGATCAGTCCCGATATGATGGCATTCGTCGTCGCGATAGCGGGAATGATGTTACCCGCCATTTCTATTGAAGCACCCGTTAGCCTTGTAAACCATAGAGCTCATCAAGGTCGCACCTTTGACTTCCCAGCGCGTCTTCCGCTCAATATAATACGCGGCGGAGCGGAGATTCGAGGCAGCGGTAACAAAATTGAGTGTATCATCATCATCTTTGTCAAACGAGATGACTTCCTCTCCGTCACGCACGCGCGCTGCCAAATGATTGGTACTGGACGTCTGACGTCAAAACTCTGGAAGTAAAGAAACAATGATTCAGGATGCGAGCATACCTTGATACGAAAAGCGTGAGATTATCCTGAAGTGACAGAGCACGCTGATCTTTCAATCCACCATTTCCATTGGAGGTTACCAACTTTGTGACGTTTCCATTGACATGTCCATTGGATTGCCCCTTGGAATTCGAGGACGATGCTTTGCTTTTCGTGGGTTCCTTTGCCACAAAACTGCCATCCACGATAGCGTCAAAGTCAAGGGGTGTCGGTCGTTCCCTCGAACGCCACATATCTGCCATGGACAGCAAATTTTTGATGTCGGTATTGAAGACCTTACTCATGTCAGACATTTGTTATCACAACTTTCATTAACGTAGACGAAACTAACCTTTTCAAATACAGTTTTGGCTGCATCATCAGTCGTTTCTGGGGAACGCAGTGCTTTGCGAACAGATTTGTACGCCAAAGCTTCTTTTCGCAAAGTCGCTATCTCTTGTGCTGAGTAACGTTAGCATGTACCATGACGTGAGCTCCGAGTAAGGAAACATGGATACCATTTTCGCCTTGCTTCTCAGCTTCATCTAATTCGGCACCGCCGTCCTCCTCTTCTCCAAACAGTTGCCTATCGGCGATTAGTACAAGACAAATATAACCAATTTGGCTATTCGTTGACTCACGGAAGAAGATAACTCTTGGCCCAGACAATACAATGAATAGGCTGCGATGGGGTCGATCGAATTGTACAGACAGGGAATGACTTTGGGGTTGGTTTCGGTGTGCAGTCAAAACACTCAGTGCGATCCTACTGGCCAGGTGGGTGGAGTCGGATGTTTCGGAGATTTGCACGAACCTTTAGAAGTGGCTGGACCTGGCCCAGATAGCCAGCTGTACCCGACTCGACGAGTGGAATGCCTGCTGCCATGCACATCTTGTTCACGTGTCGGCGCGCGTCTGACTCGCACCCAGTCACGGAACGGAGGAAGACGAGGAGTGGATCTACTGACCAAGGTTGTCAAGGGCATTGAGAACGATATCGAAGGATTGAAACCAGTCGACATCAAACTGGGGCTCCTTAATGTTGGCATGGATCGGTTGAATATGAACGTTTGGGTTGAAAGCGCCAGCAGTCTGTGCTGCCACCTGGAACTAGTTGAACATGGCAAAGGATAGAGCGATAAGTTTCGCGCACCATTGCTTTGCTGTGCTTGACGTCCTTCTTTTTGAAGAGGAACTGTCTGTTCAGGTTGGACAGGTCTATAGTGTCCAGGTCTAGGAGGGTGATGTGACCAAAGCCTGTCAAGACTACGTTCTTTACTGCACATGAAGTAGTGTAAAAAAATGCAGTGTTGACCCAAAAAAAATTGAAAACAAAGACTGACGTAGTTCGCACCCAATCCCGCCCGCTCCGACCAACAAAACTTTGGTGTCGGCAAGACGGCCCACGAGTTCTGATCCGAGAATCGCCTCGGCATGGACGTATCGTCCACTTTTGCGCTTTCCATCCATATGGACTATGTGTGTGCAAACAAGGAACGGTTATGCGAGTTTGCAAAGCTGTAGTGGTAGGTAGCACAGATGTGTCACGCGACTGTCACGCGTACATTACATGTCACACTATTATTAGTGTCTCCACCCAGCTTCATGTCCATTCTCCATCATCGGCTCTACAAATCCGCGAAATATCCACGGCGCTTGCAACGTCCTGTCTACAGAGCCAGCCTTGTCCTCAACGTCCAACACGCCACGATCCTGCGACCAACGCATGCCATATCCTTCTTCGACCCTGACCTCGTATACCAGTACCTGATGCGGTAGCCAGTGCAGATTCTGCCACGTCGCAAGGTCCATCACCTTGTCGAACAGTAGCAGTGCGCGTTCGTTGATCGACGCGACCGGTCCCTTGGGCTGTCCTCCCCACCACCCCACGCAGTCTCCCCCCGAGTCTGCATTGCTCGATCTATGCGCATGTTTAGACCACGCCTTCGCTCCTGCCATGAGCCCCGTGTTAGTGGCTGAGGCAGTGAACGCGGAGAAGCACTTGGCGCGCGTGGGTGGATCGGATCCGAGCGCGGAGCCAACAGTGTATGCGAGACCATGCAGGAGGTGCTTGGAGAGTGGGTTGCTTTGTTGTTCTGCTTCAAGGGCAAGTTTATCTCCATATGACAGCACCTCTTGGACACGAGCACGCCCTGCTACGGCTGCGGGGAGTTCATGCATGTTGAAACATCGCGGGACGGGTATACGACTGAGGGACATTTGTTGATTCAAGCTCCGAACTTCAACACTCTTCCTACTACACACTATTTCGGAGGTGCAACATTTCCACATTCCCTGCACGTCCTCAGCTCTTGACTGTTTTGCCAACGCTGAATCACCGGTTTCAACTGCGTGCCGAGATCCGTCACATGAAAGCTCTCTTTGTGGATGATCGTTGGCTTCGTGTGAACTGCCTCTCTGCAGTACCACTGCAGTGTGTCTATAAAACCGTCAGCAGCCAGCCAAAATCAGGAGCGATCAGGCCAGCTCACCGTTCGACTCTGGCGGACGTGTAGCTTCAATGACGATTCCAATAGTGTCTGCGAACCTTACAGGATTGTGCGGTGTGTTTGCTGTTCTAAAACTTAGCATGACGATCACAGTGAGCACGAGGAGTAATTCGCCTCACCAGGCAACAAAAACATTTCGCCCTCTTCAATCCTTACATCTCTAAACGTCTCCCCGTCGACCACCTTCAACAGCATCCCGCCCTTGTGCTGATAGAACCATTCCTATGTAGCAGGCCTATGATCAACAAGGAAGAAACAAACGCTCGCAACCAATATCGACGGACTTCGGTCTCGTTCACATGATAGTCGTTCCGTTCATTGGGGCCACCAACCGCCATCACAACAAAGTCCTTTCCCCGATATAGACAGAAGTTGTTTACAGGGGGTTTGAGAAGGTGCGCGTTTGCACCGAGCCATTGGGGAAAGTTGATGGGTGGGAGAAGGGGCATGGTAGAGAGAGGTGATTGAGAGAGACTGCTTGAGAGACTGTTGCACCTATACTTAGACGGATCACGGAAATGGCGAGCTGCGATCACCTAAATTCGACTCCGAGTCAATATTATCTTACTCACATCGCATTCTGTATGATTCGAGTCCGCACTTCACACCTCCTTTTCCAGCCGAGGTTCAAAGTCCATCATGCACACACCAGGGTAGGTAGTGCTACGGATGAGTTTCCCCTGGTCTCTGCTCAGAATGATGTCAGCCAAGACTCGGACCATCCGCAGTCAAGCAAGGTGGAGATCCAAACTCATCCAAATCCCTGAGTCTTCCTTCTCGGACATCTCTCAGTATACCAGCGAGAAGAAGACAGGTCAGCACAATATCAACCCCCCGAAGTACTAAATCCTAGTAGCTGATGGGCCACTCAGAAGAGTCAGGGTGCCTCGGCACTGACCTCCTCGAAGCCCTCAGCTTTAGCCGATTTCTTTGCAAAGTACCCCCAGTTTGACCACAATGCCACAAATTCAGCATCACACGAGTTTTCTCGTCTGTGCAAGGAGCTTAAATGGGACAAGCCTAAAAGGAAGGCAGCCCATCAAAACTTCAAAGATGCTTTGGTTCAACAATTCAATCGGGTTTATGGCACGGACGAAGAAGATCTCAGAAAGTGGCAAAACCTCTGCCGCATCACGCAAATGGATCCAGTTCCTGACGACTTGAAATCATGTAGAGAGGTAAGCGCTTGGCCCCTTTTGATTCTGGTGCTTTTAACTCCCGATACTAGGCTGTCCGCAGGACGTTTGTCAACCTGGTCGACCTCGTCGACAGAGACGTTACGGGACACGAAGTGCAAATCTTCGAGACTGAGCTTGAACTCAGTGAATATACGAAAGAAACAGAAAAGTTCTTTCCCCGGAAGAATGCGTACGCAGGAGGATTGCTGCGATACCTCCTGCGACACATTTACTGCCCCGCGACGAAGGCTCCCTATCGCGGCAGGAAAAAGAAGCGTCACTAAACGAGGACCTCGTTCCCGCTCATGTTTCTGTTTGGAGACATTGCGAGATGGAGTTCCACGTTTGATGGCTTTCGAACCAGAAAACATCGAGATTTGCGGCCAGTTTGTTCATTTTTGTGTAACTTGATAGTCATCCGCATTCGCCCCCTTTTTCAGCTTCGGAGTCCGCATGCAGGTACCTGTACGATATTTAGGATGTTTCCAATCCATCCAGGGTTACGGCTCTTCCCCGCTAATGTTTCGTTTCCGAATCTTGATTCTTGGCTAATGTTCCGACGAAATTGGCGCATGTGCATGAAGCGATTTCCATCCAAATGCACCACCGGAGCGAATCCGATCGCATCCAATGTGTTCATGCAGCATAATCCGGGTAGGCACCAAGTACACTATCTCATACATATGAAACAAATCACTCTACTGATACTCTCCATCATGGACTTAAATTCTGCAGATTCTGCACTCTTTGTTGCGTGTCGTTCACCATTCTCTTCGCCCAATTCGATGCTGAGTTCAGCGGGTCGCTTTCTGTCGTTGATGCATGATGGATCCGTCCCAAATTGTCCGTGGCTGAGATCCGTTGTTGTTTCCATTGAACTGCCACTGCGATTTGACTTACGTTTGAGTGCTCCAAAACCCTCCGGGGAATGTCCTCGGCTCCGGCTCCGGCGCCCCTCTTCTCGGATCCACTGGGTCCAGGCAGTGTGCCCATCGGGCAAGCGTGTCCCACGCCCCCTCCTTCGTTCACCCCCCTTCACGACCGAGAAGCCGAGTGGTGGAAATTCAAACTCATCTAAATTCCTTCTTCTTCCTTCTCCTTCTCGGACGTCTTTCATGCCGGCGAGAAGAAGACAGGTAAACACAACATCAGCCCCTCGAAGTACATCCTTATAGCTGATCCGGGCCTCTCAGAGGGGTCACGGTCACGGTGCCTCGGCAGCCGCACTCACCTCCTCGGGGCCCTCAACTTTAGCCGATTTCTTTGCAATCTACCCTCAGTTTACCCACAATGCCACAAACTCAGCATCACACGAGTTTTATCGTCTGTGCGACGAGCTCGGATGGGACAGGGACGACCCTGAAAGAGAGGCAGCCCATCAGAATTTCAAAGATGCTCTGGTCCAGCAATTCAATCGGGTTTATGGCACGGACGAAGAAAATCTCGCAAACTGGCAAAACCTCTGCCACAGCACGCAAGTGAATCCAGTTCCAGACGATCTGAAAACCTGTAGAGAGGTAAGCGCTTGGCCCCTCTTGATTCCCGTACCTGCAGCTCTCGATGTTAGGCTATCCGCAGGACGTTTGTCAATCTCGTCGACCTTGTCGACAGAGACGTTACAGGCCACGAAGTGCAAATTTTCGAGACTGAGCTTCAACTCAGTGAATACACGAAACAAACAGGCAAGTTCTTTCCCCGGGATAATGCATACGCAGGAGGATTGTTGCGATACCTCCTGCGAAACATTCTCTCCCCCTCGACCAAGGCTCCCTATCGCGGCAGGAAAAAGAAGCGTCACTAAACGAGGACCTCGTTCCCGCTCATGTTTCTGTTTTGAGACATTGCGAGATGGAGTTCCACGTTTGGTCGTGCTAGCTTGACTTTTTTATATGTTCTTCAGATACGCATGGTTTTCGAATCAGAAAACATCGAGATTTGCGGCCAGTTCGTTCATTTTTGTGTAACTTGATATGTGTAACTTGATAGTCATACGCAATCGCCCCTTTTTCAGCTTCGGAGTCAGTATGCAGGTACCTGTACGATATGTAGGGTGTTTCCAATCCATCCAGGGTTACGGATCTTCCCCGCTAATGTTTCGCCTCCATCTTGATTCTTGAATGATGTTCCGATGAAATTGGTGCATGTGCATACATCGTTTTGTCAGCGATTTCCATCCAAATGCGTTGTTCCTTGAACGCTTCCAGATTTTTCTATGTATAGTACCACCCCGCGGAGCAATTTTCAATCCGAACGCGTCCAATGTGTTCGTCAAGGGAACCCAGGAAGGTATACAGCATATATAATCCGGGTAGGCACCAAGTACACTATTTCAGATACATGCAGATCACTCTATTGACACACTTCATCACAGACTGAGATTCTGCAAATTCTGCACTCTTTGTTGCGCGCCGTCCACCATTCTCTTTGCCCAATTTGACGCTGAGCTCAACGGGTCGCTATCGGTCGTTGATGGATCTGTCCCCGAGTTGTCCGTGGTCGTGGTCGTCGGCTGAGATCCATTGTTGTTTCCATTGAACTGCGATTTGACTTCCTTTTCCGCTTCTTTTTCAGCAAGATGCATGACCTCTTTCGTGGCCGCTTGACGCGCATTGGTCACGAGCTATTCCGAATGTGACACAAAGGTGAGTGAGCAACCTGTAGACCTGCGCACATGAGGCCATGTCTTACAGAGTCCATGAACCGTTTTTGTTTCGGCTCGTGTTCGTTCTTCTCATCCGCGTGTCCCGCCTTGGAGGAACGGCCAAAGAGGTTGGTCCAGAATCCCTTGCGTTTCTGATGGGTCGGGAAGACGTCAATCGTGTCACGGCTCAGGACATACAAAGAGGAAACGCACTTTCTGGTGCTAGTATACCGAGGTAGAATGAATCACCCTGCATGAGACGAGAAGAGAAACAACTGACTTTAGCATCTGCTGACTCGTTCGTGGTTCTGTATTGGATTTCAGCCATTGCTGGGCGTTTCAGGTGGGGCTAGTGTGGATGGTCAGAAGGAGCAAACGCTGCATGGTACTTAAACCGCGGAGAAGTGGGTTATTGATTCAGGGACAGGTGTCTCAGAGAAGAAAAATGTCAAAAGTAAATGGCCTTCAACGCTGTGCGCTGAACGTTGCGATTCCACTTTCCTGCAAATGAAAGCCACGGTCACCTTGTCAACCTCCTTGTCAACCTACACATCAAGTTGGGTACTATATTATGCCTCTTTATTTCGAGTCATCAAAACTTCCCTGGATCAGATACTCCAGGTCCAATGCTTTTGCTTTTGAATTTGAGTATGTATGTATTGATGGCTGACAGTTGTAAAAACGTGCCTGTGCCAATCTGCTACACACACTCCCAGGATGCATTATTTCTTGGATAATAGGGGAACGCTTGCACAGCTGGCCACGCGCCGTTGTCCGACTTCGAGCTGCAACAGCAGTGCAATATTATGGACGTGTGCGCCGCCGCATCACCGTTCCTGGCAACGGTGTGTGTGTGGGACATGTGTTTTTTTCCCGACCCTGCACAATACCCTGGGGGTTTTGGCTGCCACAATGGCTGAGGGAACAAGGCGGGTGTTCCTGGAAGTAACATGAGTAAACGAGGACAGAACCTTACTTACTCGAAGCGGTTCAACAAGGCGGATCAGCCAGACTACCCCTCGTCCAGGAGTCTGAGGTTATGGCGTAAAATCAAAAGTGTGGGAGGATACATGGATGGAGTATAATGTTAGAACTGGTAACCAGCGTGGTTGACACCAAGACAGGTAAACCCATTGGAGGGGTAACCAGATTCCCAAGGATGTGACCACCAAAAAAAGTGATGCTGGTTGTCAGAGGTTACATGCCTATCGGTACCGAGGAGTGGACGACACTAGACTGAACGCACTGATCATGCAGCAGGATGTTCCCGGCTGAGCGAACAAAATTATGCAACAGTACCGTGACCGGAAGCATCATGATGCAACTAACCGTCGCGTGGTGCGAGACTCTTCCTTGGGCAAGTATCAAGTGCACATGGTCCGTCATCAATGTCCATCATCAATGTCCATGATTGGTTCAAGATGAGTCTTAGCGTTATCCGAGTCGGCGGCCTCCGAGCTAGATGGGCCGAGGCCATATTCACTACAAACTCCGAATTTCACAGGATACACGAGGACCCCAGAAGGTGGTTTTGAGAGCTGCAAGATTTGCGGTAAAGCACATTATCGACACCTAAGATGAGGACAGGGAGCGCTGATATGATGGCGCGGGGTGTTTAAGTGACTATAAAATGGGTTGAAGATCATTAGAAGATTGAGAAAAGCGTCGAAGTTGTGTAACTGGGGTCTTACAGTCACACCGTCGTTGTCGTTATATGTAAGCGCCCTGAGGCTGCCTTGAAAGCTTGACATCAACCCAACCCTACTAAGTACTTACACGCTCGTTAAGTCAGCCTCAAGTCGAGAGCGCTCTTCCTTTCCTTTGTCATGTTTTCCTATCCATGCCTCACTTTGGGCTTCGCAACCGCAGTCGCTGCAGCTCAGCAGGCTGGCTCCTTCTTCCAGGCGGGAAGTACGCAAGTCAGCGCAATGATGGTACGTATCTCCCCTTAATTCCTTGTCTCTCCTTTCAATTTGCCTGCTAGATGTTTCTTGGAAACTCAGAAAAGGTTTATATCCTCGATAAGACCGAAGGGAACCTTGCTACGATCAATGGACACCCCGCATGGGGTGCTTACTGGTGGGCTCTTTTACATTCGTTGGATGCTTTTCGTTGATTATCCTCTAGGGATATCAATGCCCGCCAGGCTCAGCTTATGGACGTTTATTCCAACACCTTCTGTGCTTCCGGAATGCATCTCCCTAATGGCTCTTTCGTTACCTTTGGTGGTAACGGCGCCATCGGTCCCGGGGGGAACATTGGCTCCGTGAAAAACAGCGCAGGTTCAGGCGCGTACGACGCTACTTATCAAGACTACGATGGCACCAAATCCATACGTATCCTAAACCCGTGTACCAGCGATCAAGATTTCGCCTCTGCCCAATGTCAATGGTTTGATAACGCATCCGTACTTTCCATGCAAAAGCAACGCTGGTATTCTGCTGCAGAAGCGCTCGGAGACGGAAGTATTGCCATCATCGGTGGTTTCGTGAACGGTGGCTACATCAACAGAAATACCCCAAACATCGATCCCGCAACTGAGGGAGGTGCCGCCGAGCCTACCTACGAGTTCTACCCTTCAAAGGGTCCCGCCACTGTCATGCAGTTCATGATAACTACCTCGGGTCTCAACTCCTACGCTCACACATACCTCATGCCTTCGGGAAAGATGTTCATTCAAGCCAATGTTTCCGCCAGTATGTGACCGTTTCGTTTATCCCCGCATCCGATTGACCCATCCACTCTAGTTCTCTGGGACCCTGTTACCAACACCGAAACTGCGCTCCCTAATATGCCTGGGAACGTCGCACGTGTGTACCCTGCATCTGGTGCTGTTGCGATGTTACCCTTAACTCCCGCCAACAATTGGACCCCAACCGTATTGTTTTGTGGTGGTTCCGATATGCCCGATGAGTACTGGGGCAATTACTCGTTTCCTAATTACAATACTTGGACCTACCCTGCCTCCCCAGACTGCCAACGCATCACTCCCGAACCTCAAGACGGCTCATCTCCCACCTACGTGCAAGATGACAACATGCTTCAAGGCCGTACCATGGGGCAGTTCATCATCTTGCCGGATGGCACTCTATTGGTGCTAAACGGAGGTGCCAATGGTACCGCTGGATACGCTACGGCCACTGGACAGACACCCTCTCTTGGCCTCATGCCTTTCGGCGAATCCTTGGCTTCCGGTCCAGTCCTCACTCCTGCAATCTACAACCCTAACATGCCAAGCGGCAGTCGCTGGTCGAACGCTGGTCTCGGCTCGTCCACAATCCCTCGTTTGTACCATTCCTCTGCACTTCTTCTCCCCGATGGGTCTGTTCTGGTTGCTGGTTCTAATCCCAACATTGACGTTAACACCACGGCGGTTTACCCCACTACTTACACCGCCGAGATCTTCTACCCATCATACTTTTCTACCTCTGCTCGTCCAAATCCCACTGGCATGCCTACCAACCTCACTTACGGCGGTTCATACTTCAACATAAGTGTTCCTTCCAACTCATACACTGGATCCGCAAACGCTGCAGCTTCTAATACCACAGTCGTTCTCATCCGTGGTGGTTTCACTACCCATGCCATGAACATGGGGCAGCGCTTCTTGCAATTGAACAATTCCTACACCGTCAACAGCGATGGTTCGTATGTTCTACACGTCGCTCAAGTTCCTCCCAACGCGAACCTCCTTACTCCTGGTCCATGCCTCCTATTCGTCGTCGTCAATGGAATCCCCAGCAATGGTACCATGGTGATCGTCGGAAATGGCCAGATCGGTACACAACCCCTCGGTACCGCTAGCGATCTCCCGCCAAGCGTTCAGAATGATGCAGCCAAAGGTAGTGGCCAAAGCGATCATTCCACTGGCAGCGGCTCGTCGTCGAAGACCGGCACCATTGTTGGTGCTGTTATCGGCATTATCGCCGCCATTGGGATTGTCGGTGCGCTCGTTGGTATTATTGCAACTCGCCGGCGGCGCACCGCAAGTCGGCAGCACCCATCGGCTGCGTATGCCATGGGTTCCACACGTGCAGGCTTTGCCACGAGCGGTGTTGCCGCCCTGAGCAAAAACGGAAACGATGCACGGATGTCCAATTCGAGTGCATTTGTACCATTGCAACAGGATAACCCGAGCATGGCATGGAATTCAAGCACTGCTAGCCTACAATCACCTTTTAGAGACGACTATGACGCGCGATCCCAATACGATCCTTATAATGCAGAAGCAATCGGAAGAAGCAGCTCAGGACAGCGGCTGTAGAACAGGACCGGACTTGTTTTCTTTTTTCTTCTTTCTTTCCACTATCTTTAGCCTCGATTTGATCCAGGACGCGGACAGTTGCTATGTGACTTTTTTTTCTTTTGGTCGTCGGAGACGTTACCTTATTGAATACTTGTTGAAAATGCCATACCTACAAACTTGTGATCTCTCGCTTCTTCTCGTTCTTGGGTACATAAGTAATTATGTTTTGCCATGATGAGTGAAGAGAGAGTAGCCTGGACCTGACGTAGTCTCAAGTGAGAAGCGCACTTCCCCGCAAATTCAATCTACTTCAACTCGGACATGTTTTCACTCAGCTTTCTCTAGACGATCTGACGTACTAGTAATGATTCTATATGTAGTGGCCTCTTGATTGAAAACGAGCGGATTATTGTGGAAGCTTGTCGTTGACCAAATACAGAGTCGCAAACCACTGGCACGGTATGGACTCGCTGTTCGCGAAAGCCAACGCAATACAACCATTTTCAAAGAAAAAGCCAGCTAGCAGGCACAAAGATACACGCAAGAATGTCTCAGCCAAGGCCGGTCCGTCGCTCGACCGAACATTGGTGTCCGTCACACAAAACACAACTTTGCCCAAGTCGCTCCGTCCGACGTCTCCTCCGCCAGAGAACCTACCAAAACACGCCCACATCAGGGACATCAAACTAAAGACCCATCTCAACCGAGAAGCAACCCATGCTGCTCGCTCCAAGACACTTCTTCAGGATGCGGAACTGCTCTTGACCGAGGACGTAGGGTTGATACAGACGGAAAATGACATGGAAAAGACATGGCGGGTGAGCCAGGACGCAATCGTGCATGGTTCCGGGCAGGAAGCTGCCAAAGGCCGTCGGGAGTGGAAGCTGGACGGCGGCCCATACCGGTCACGGTATTCGAGAAACGGCAGGTGAGTGTCTCGATATATGCACTGTTCGTATGGCGTTGTCCGGATCTGACGACGTACGTCTGGAAGACATTTAGCTATCGTTGGGAGTACTGGTCATGTAGCCACGTTCGACTGGCAGACTGGTGCAATTCATGCAGAACTGCAATTACAGGAGACATGCAGGGATATAACGTATGTTGTTCCTCCGAGATGTATGCGCTATTCTCAACTGTTCCTAGGTTCCTACAAGATCAATCTTTTTTCGCGGTTGCCCAGAAAAAATACGTTTTTATCTACGATCGGAACGGTGTCGAGTTGCACAGACTGAAGTCTCATATCGAACCCACGCGACTAGAATTTCTTCCTTATCATTGGTTACTTGCTAGCGTCGTATGTTCGTTGATTGTTGATCTTGGTCCTCTCCGAACGATCTTTTGACAGGGAAACCCTGGCTACCTGAAATATCAAGACACTTCCACTGGTTCGATCGTAGCAGAACACCGGACCAAAGCTGGCGCTTGCCGTACCATGACGCAAAATCGACATAGCGCCGTCATCCATCTTGGCCACCAAAACGGCGTGGTATCACTGTGGACTCCAAACCTACCCCATCCCGCAGTCCAGCTTCTGGCCCACCTCGGCCCTGTTGTGGGTCTCAGTGTCGATCCTAGTACCGGAGGACGGTATATGGCTTCCTCTGGTGCAGATGGAACGGTCAAAGTCTGGGATTGTCGAAAGTGGAAGGGCGTTGTGAGAGAATGGACTACGAGAGGTGGTGGTGCCGAGCTGGAGTGGAGTGCTAAAGGCGGACTGGCTGTTGCCACCGGTGGGAGCGTCAACGTTTGTCTTTTTTTTCCTTCCTTCAATGAGCCTCGTCAAGGCTTATTTTATTGTTCGCAGGTGTATAAGAAGCCATCCATACAAACCCAGTTCTCTGCTAAAGTCGCCCCTCCACTTTACCTCACGCATTCGATACCTCACCGACCACTCACGTCTGTGAGGTTCTGTCCGTTCCAAGATATCCTTATGGTCGGGCACAACGCTGGTCTTTCCAGCCTTCTCGTGCCGGGATCTGGAGAGCCAAATTTTGATAGTAGCGAAGCCGATCCTTTTGAAGACAAGAAGCGAAGACAGGAACGTGAGGTCAAAGGTCTCTTGGATAAGGTCAGCTATCACTTAGTTACAGGAGCCTCGATTTTCATGCTAACTTGAACCCCACCTCAGATCCAACCAGATATGATCTCTCTGGATCCAGACTTTGTTGGGTCACTAGCACCTCCTACGAAGCTGACGACGGCGGTGAACGACAAACATGACATACCCTTTTCACGTCTTCCGCGCTTGGAGCGGCTGCGTGTACAAGGCAAAGCAGATGACACAGAGCTCGACGGTGGTATTGGTGCCGAAGATGACGCCGACGACGGTGGCAACAAGAAACAATCCAAGGAAGAGCGGGAGAAGAGAAAGATGCGTGGCAAGGGAAAGAGTTTGAAACGGTGCGTCGAGCTGGATCGTTTTCTCTACTCGAGTTCACGTTAGGACGGCGGTGATCAGTTATCTGAGGAAGCAGCGCAAGAACGTCATCGATCCCACTGCGGTTCGTATGGTTCCCTCCTTTTTTTCCCCTCCCCATGCTTACTCATATGTGTCTATTTCCAGGTGGCCATCCGTGCCAAGTTGGAGAAGCAAAGGGAAGAGGGGCGGATCGCAAAAGCGATTGAAAAGGGGGAGATACAACCAAGGAAACCGTCTGCTCTAGATCGTTTCAGGCGTGCATGATTTCCATGTCGGCAATGCTCCGAACTATGTACGGCTCGGGTCTTCGCCTGTAGTGATGGTTGCTATATCTCTGCACGCCTTGATTGACATGGAAAGAAATATCTAATTGCGTGCTTCCTGCACGATCCGTTCCTTTGAGAGGGTTATTCCGTGACAGTCTTGTCAATTTTTGCACTGTGGTAGAAACCGGTTCACCGAACATCGCGGGTATTCGGAAGAGACTCATGACAAACAATGGTTGTCCGCAAGCTCTGTTGGAGCAATCTTGGCAGATCTGTTTTCCTGTCACGTTTGGATATCGTCCCACCACTGTGACGTGCGCCCCTCTTTTCCTCCAATCACATCAACATTAATGGAGGTGAGCTACCTTATTTCGTATCCAGACATACCGTATAGTTACCTGTGGTCTCACTCCGTACAGTTATTTGCTCTGAGATTCTCTTCTGCCATTATTCATGGTCTCCGAACTGGGTCTGACGGGTGTCCTCGATAAACCGTGGAAGTCCGGCATGTGTGGGGCATGTAAACTGAACGGCGGCCCCAAATCGGACCGCTGCACATGCCATACACGATTGCTGATCCAGATCACCGACTCTTTTACTACGTCGGCGGCGATATGGCACTCGGACAGAGATATGTACCGTTGTCAATCTCCTGACTTGATTTATCTGATCGAACCACTAGGGAAGACAAGACCTTGTGCCAACGGCGCGCATCTTTCGTCGGCCCGCCGGGAGGCGCATGCACTGGGCAGTTGGCATGGCGTAGATCGATTGTTTTGATGCGTGATGCGGGCCGCATTGGATATTGATGGATAACGGAATTTGCACCAGTGGGAGCAAATGTGGTTCGCAAATAATGTCGTGCGACCTGCTACTCGAATGATCATCGTGATTATCATATCAGAGCGGTGGCAGGTTGGACGTATGCGAAGGACGCCGAAGCTCCTGTCGGCAATTTGGGACAGAACCGGTGCATCCTTGTATGTCACTCTCCCTGTGATATCTATTCAAGTATTGGGGAATGAGTGTATTATCGACTCTGCAATTTTTTCAGGTCAGCGGCTTGTGGTCCTCAAAATACGTTCTGGCGTGGTGCTGGTGAGTGAGAAAACGCTGTTTGCATGCTACCTTGACTTGACCAAAATGACGACTGGCGTGCCCAGTATCTCAAACGGCGCCTAGCGATGATCCTCTGCCGAAAGTGTTTCGTGGGTTGATCCATGGTTCTGATAGAAGAATGAAAAGGTAGGGTGCAAGTGATGGGGAGCTCAGGGCTCAGATCAGCACACGTCAAAATCAAAGACCTGTCGAGCACGGCAGATTTAGGAAATGCTACGCGGGATGTACGGAAGTTACGTTACCTGATTTCGAAACGGCGATCTCACAAGCCGCATAAAAGGCCCTCGGAGGTGCTTCTGTGAGCCACATTTCCTCGTTCTCAGAATTCGTTCATCATGTCTGACTCTGATCTTAGCGATGAGAAGAAAGTTGTCTATGACGTCGACGTGAAGTCCGTGGAGGGCCAAGAGCCAGCTCCCGAGGCTTCCACTAGCCTCCACCGCAGTCTGAAAAACCGACATATTGCCATGATCAGGTACTTACTCAACTTACCACATCATCACTTCCACTAACCCTTGCTTCCAGTATTGGTGGTGTCATCGGTACCGGCCTCTTCCTCGGAACAGCAAGCTCACTGAGAAACGGTGGCCCCGGTGGCATTCTCTTGGGCTACCTCTTCGTTGGATCGATATGTTTTACTACTATGGTCTCTCATTGCGTTCATTAATTTCGGGCACATATCATCTCACACCCCGCTCCATTACAGCTCTCTCTCGGCGAAATGGTGGCTTTCCTTCCTGTCGCTGGTGGTTTCGTCAAACTCGCTGAGCGGTTTGTTGATCCTGCCCTTGGATTTGCCATTGGCTGGAATTATTTGTATGGAGGCGCGGTAAATTGGTTCTATCATGGATCTAGTACTCTTACTAACTCCTGAGACATAGATGACCCTTCCTGGTTCGTACATTCTATCATGCTAGGCCCTAGATTATATTAAATGTCTTCCAGCCGAATTATCTGCAGCATCGGCTATCATCAAGTATTGGGATAAAAACACCAGTCCTGCCGTCTGGATTGCCATGTGTTTGGGCGTTGCCATCATGATTAATGGCCTTGGCGTCGGTGAGCATTTTCTCTGAGCTCCTCTTTTTCTTTTTCTGACAATACTACAGGTGCATATGGAGAAGCCGAATTTTGGTTCAGGTGAATCTGAGCATCAAGCTTCTAACCTTTTCCTCGCTCATGAACACATTTCCAGTTCCATCAAAGTCATAACAATAACAGGAATGATTATTCTCGGTATTATTGTTGATTTAGGTGGAGGTCCGACGCACGATCGTGTCGGTTTCCGTTACTGGAAAGATCCGGGACCATTCGTGGACTACTATGGGTTCGGTGGACCCAAAGGTCACTTCCTCGGCACCTGCAGTGTCACCATCTCCGCTGCATTTTCGTATCTCGGCACTGAAACAGTGGCGGTATGCATTTATGTCACCCATCTGCTCTTCTTCTTCCTGACGTCTCACTAGATAACAGCCGCTGAAGCAAAGAATCCTCGCAGGAATATCCCAAAGGCAATCAAGAGGGTATTCTATCGAATTCTGCTGTTTTACATTGGGGGTGTTTTCGTCATTGGTCTTCTCGTCCCTTCCAACCACCCGTTGCTCAACCTCAACTCTCACAATGCCTCTGCCTCGCCCTTTGTTATTGCCTTCACTAAAGCCGGAATCAAGGTTTTGCCTTCGGTACGTTCAGATATCAGAGGGTCTTATCTTATCTAGAAGCTAATACTCCTTCAAGATCATCAACGGCGCCATTTTAACTTCTGCGTGGTCTGCTAGTTCAAGTGATCTCTACATCACATCCCGAACTTTATGTATGCAGACTCTTTTCGATGATCATGTCCGTAACCAACACATCCTCCAGACAGTCTTGCTATCTCTGGCAGTGCTCCAAAAATCTTCAGTCGCACAACACGGAATGGGCTGCCATATGTTGCCGTTGGATTTTGCTCTTGCTTCGGATTACTGTCATTTATGACGCTCGGAGCCGGTTCTGGCGTCGCCTTTACTTGGCTGTCTAACTTCTCCGCCTCCACCGGCCTGATTACCTGGTTCTGTATCGGAGTGACGTATCTCAGGTTCTACCAAGGCATGAAAGTACAGGGAATCGATAGGAGGACCCTCCCATTCGCCCCCAGGGTACAACCATATGCGGGTTGGTGGGCTGTCTTTGGGACAGGCCTCTTACTCGTTGTGCGTATCTTCGGTTCTTATAATCAAGTGGTCATGTCGACTGACGTTTTTCCTCACGTTTCATCCTCTGTGGACGCCCTGGCCCTGCAGTTCAGCGCTTGGGAAGTCTTCCTCAAGGGCAACTGGTCTACTGCCACGTTTGTGACCGACTATACCCCCATCCTGTTTTTCCCTATCCTCTACTTTGTTGCCAAGTTCGTTATGCGTGCGCGCACCGTCAGTGCAGCCGACATGGACTTTGTCAGTAACGTTGCCGAATTCGATGCAATGACGTAAGAGCTCTACTTCTTGTCGTCGAACGGCGTGCCAAACTGACTACGTGTCTGTGCGAGCAGATGGGACGAATCCCCTCCCAAGAACTTTGTGGAGAAAGTCTGGCAATGGATGGTGAATATCATACTAAACTTTTGGCTTGTGAGACTTCTTACCGTTTATTTAGATGTGATTTGTGCATCCCGAGGTATTACGAATTATGCGCGTTTGCTGAATGACTTTCAAGAGAGCGGTCTGGCTATCGTAACGGTTCTGCGAAATATAACAGAAAAAAAATGTATTTCCGAAATGGATATCCCTACTTTTTTGGATCAGTGCGGACATTGGCCAATCATCGTCATGCTAATAGATCTAGTAGATGTTTTTCCTTCAAGGTCGCTATTGACTGGGATCAGTCACCAACTAGTAGACCTGGAAATGACACAAACGATCTCAGTGGACTCTCTTGGCGAAAGCCGAATCGATACAACCTTTGCCATTGAGATCGTACATCGTCGTGAGTGCCGGAGAATTTTGTCATATCCATGGCGATCGTGAAAGAATTGGCGCTGCAAAGAGCGACGTCGAAGTAGAAAGGCAAGTTCTAACGTGCACCAAGGATTCGCACATACTGGGGTGACCGATGGCCGACATTCACAGCGTTGACCGACTACCGAGGAAGACGCGACCTCGTACTTCGTAATAGTTTGTGCATATCTCCTGCCTCTTATCGACGGTGTTCCGACGGTAAGCCTGCGGACGTGGCCCTCTGAGAGAGATCAATTCAGCTGGTCTATCGGTTACAATTCAAGTCGGCGATCTGAGATATCGATAACGGCAGAGAGGTGTGTAGGAGAGCTCTCATACCGCAGAACAATACATGCGACTCATCTTGATGTGGCGCTTGGGCTATACAGTCCGAGTCCCTATTTACTCGCTTTCGCCGCAAGCGTGGCCAACTCTTCGAAGTCCTTTACCACCAGATCCACGTCCCCTCCTTCTACCTTGCTACGCACATTTGCTCTGATCTCCTGAGTATCTTCCGCGGGGCGCGGCACATAGATGGTCTTGAGCCCCGCTTGTGCAGCCCCTTCGAGATCCCATTTGTGTGCGGCGACCATCGCAATACGTTCTGGTGGAACGCCAAGATGGTACGATGCGAGAAGGTACGCTTGTTTGTTCCTGTGCGACCGTTCATTCAAGAAAGTTCACCATGAAGCATAACCTCGTATCAGGACCAGACGTACGGTTTGTACACCCCAAAGAACTCGGTTGACATGATGCCGTCCAAAGGAAGTTGCTTATTCTTTGCCTACATGATGATCGCCCAGTCAAATCTAGGCCAGGATTTAATTTGTCCCTCATAGTCAGCTACTCACCGTATCCACCAGCAGTCTGTAGTTACCATTCGAAAGGGTGACTATGATGGCTGATTTGGCGAGCTCTGTGAGCCCCGGGATAGTATCCTCATACACTATTATGGAGGGCGTGGGCATACGTTTCCGATACTGATGAAGAACTTTACCATCTAGGTTGTGCCACAATTGTACCAATTCATTGCGTGCAGGTTCATCCCATAGGGTCGCCAGATGTGACCAACGGGAAGACGCGAGCATCTCGTTGAGTATCTGGCGTTTGATAAGGGTTAGAGCACGGGCCGGGGAGCCGCGATGCGTACCTTTCGATGGGCGATGTCGACGTTCAGACTGCCCTCGCCTCCTGCATTCACGCCACGACTGAGAACGATGGACAAACGAACGTTCGCACGTGGTATGCCCCGAGGACTTGCTAGTGAGTATGTGTGGTTGTGTCCGAGGAGACGACTTACACGTGTGTGTAATAGCCTTGTCGCCACTCGCGCGTAAATTCGACGGCGTCGTCTGCCGGTCATTACGCGCAGTCAGGGACGTCGTGGAAGGTGAAAAGAGTGACCGATTGGATGGGCGTGAGTGCACCTAGCATTTAAGGATATATACCACTACAAATTCCTATTGGGACGCACCTGGAGGAAGTGCTCCGTTGCTTCTGCGAGCAACTTCACGTTTGATCGTCGTGAACCAGTCAACAGTGGTGCCGAACATGTCAAACATGTAGACATCGACATCACGCAGGATGGACACAGCGCTGGAGGCCATTTTCGAGAAAGCGGAGATGTGGTATCGGATGAGATCTCAAACACCGTCAAGATTGCTTGTTTGTTTCGACCAGAGAAACTTGAAGCAACTGTGTGAATTCGACAAGTTGAACTATAGGGATGCATCGCCTATATATCGTCAAAGCCTCGGCCACTCCCACAGTGAGCCGATCCGCGAGTCGAGCGGCGAGAACGCTACGTTGGCGTGGCAATCGAGGGATGTAAATATATCGTGCCCCAAACCCGTTACTTGTCCCGCTACTAGGGTCAACCGAGCAAGTTTCAAGGGCAGATTCGGATGGCCAGACCGAATACCTGACACCAGAGCATAGATTTGACCCACGGATTCTGAATTTAAAGGCCGTGTGACTCATCGCTTACGCGTGAGTTGTAATTGCACCTCCACGGTCATCACACAGGAGTCCTCGAGGCCTCAACCAACGTCACCATTATCAAACCAGTGGTAGTCTATGAATCAAGGTTGAAGCAACTCGATTGGCTTCGCGAATCTACTGAGAGTACAGGAGGCCTCACGACTTGACCGAGGACTCTGATTTGACGAGAATGTCACTGTGCGGCACGTTCCCTGACTCGTAATCTCCCACTTATATCCTCTAAGCGCTTTGGAATGAAGTAGATGCTCCTCTGTGATTTCTCTCCTAGTAAATGGAACAGGTCGCATCAACTAGGTGGGGTAGTATCGCCTACCCCGAGAACCATTCTTCCCTCAATACTGCATCACGTTTGAACGTGTCATACGGTCGGTTCCCTCATATATCCTTTTCTCGTGCATCATCACCTTTCGCAGGAAATGCTACTACCAGTGCTGCCGACCAAAATCCCGATCCTTTTTCTGATCGAGTAGCTATCCCCGTCACCCCTTCCACTACAGCAGCGGCTGAAGAAGACCCCGCGTCCCCTGATACTCCATTAAAGCCACCTCTGTACAAGCGTCGCTGGTTCATCATCGTCTCCATGATAGGGAACTGTATTGGCATTGCATTTTTGTTCATTATGTTGTTCCCAGTTGTCAAAGCCATTATCCAGGATGTTGTCAACAAAACCGCGATCGATATCACAACGGTGGCCATAACAAATCCTACCAACGTCTCGTAAGCCCCAAGTGTTAACCTTCATGCCCTATCCCTCACGACCTCACATCGTAGTTTTCAATTGCTTATGCAAGGCACCGTATGTAAACCCATTCTCGCCTCAGACTGGTCGCGTGCTGATATATTCCATACCAGGTTACCCACACTGGGGTATTTTCTGCAGTTATCTCATTTCCGACCCCGATAAACGTCAGTTGGCTGGACGGCCCCACAAAGGTTCCACTTGGATATATGCAGCTGTCTACGCTCTATGCTCGTAACAAGCAGGCTACGATGAACGATACGACGACCTTCTACATCACAGACCAACAAGCTTTTGGTCAATTCATGTCCACGATGATCAGCTCTCAAAACTTCACCTGGCAACTTGAGAATTACGATCTCACTGTCCAGGCAGAGAAATTCCCTACTGCTCATGGTATATTATTCAACAAGTTGGTCACCGTCAACGGTGTGTCTCATTCTTTGTCTCTTTGTCTCACACTCTCACCCCTCCAAGGCATAGACAATTTCGGCGGAAATGCTCAGCTGGGGAACCTACGATTACCAAGTGATAATCCCGCCAGTGGCATGGACTTTGTGACATCCTTGCAGCTCAATAGTCCAAGGTCAGTTCGCTTTCCCTGGCTGAAACATAGCTAAGAGAATTTTAGTCCGTTCGCGCTCGAGCTTGGAACTTTGATATTGAGTCTTTCCTACGAAGGTGTTTATTTGGGCGACGGTACTGTGCCAAACGCCAATTTGGTATCGTTCATTTCTTTATACAAGCGCAGAATACAAATATTCACGCAATTATTAAGTCCGCGGGACATAACAACGTTACGCTCGGTGTTGTTTTCGTTCCGCAAACCATAGCCTCTGACGTGGCTGTGGTTTCTCAACTCATCACCAAGTACCTCAACAATCAAACTTTCCTTATCCTTGCAACTGGAAACTCCACGACTCAATCCGACGGAACAACAATATCCTGGCTCAGTCAGGGTGTCGAAAGCCTCACTATGACCATCCCCTTCTAGTCACGCCGCCCAACAAATCAAATCCAGTCCATTGCTATCATCTTTTAATCAGAAATTACATGAAGTCTTCTGACTGACGGGCAGTGATAATGTCTTAAATTACTAGAGTTGCTAGGGTTTCCATTCGGGCTCAACCTGTCGAGTCCTGCGCTGCAGCTCGATATTGCGATGAATAGTTCGAATGCAGCTCCCACAGCTATATAAAAAAAAACGACAAATACAGACGTTGTTATGGGTTCAAACACTCGATTTCTAGATTCTAGAACTAACTTGATGATTCCACTGCAACTGGGTGCATGTCTACTTATTGGTTTCTATCTGGTAAGACTCCGTTCGGGTTGCTGGACTATTAATCATATTCGGGACAACAGGGTCTACTGACGAGCTTGGCGTTGCGCAGGAGAGCTATTTGACCCTACGAGAGGCACAGGGAGCGATAAGAGGTGTTGCCGTTCCACCTTGACGCCGCAGATTCTAGATGTGGGTCAGCTGAGGCAGTCGAGATGAGCACGGAAAAACGGTAAGTTAGCATGTGAAAAAAAGCAAGGTGACCAAATGCCTACGAGCGTCAAGTCGGTTTGATATGATGATCCGACAGTTCAGCAACAATCTAAGTCATACAGGCACCGTGCACGTCGCCGCTCAGTCCTTATCATGGATGTCAAGTTACTGTAGTAGACTTTGGAAATTGCATTCCGCAGTCCATGGTTATCTTCGCAACCGGTCCAGCATAACTTGCTGCAAGACTTGTCGAAATGGAAAGAGCACATGGTAAATTTGTAGTGGCGAATGGTATTTGGGGAAGTTGGCGCCCCTTGTGCCTTTTTAGTAACAGTACTAGATGGGCCTTCAAGCTTCAAGTTGCAAGTTCAAGGAGTTCAAAGGGAGCCGCAGCAGCGCAGGTACGGCAATAGACTCCGGCCAATTTTACATTGATGCGGACTTAATAGGTGGATGCACTGCACACGAGTCGGTCATTTCCCTCCGGGAAGGTGAGTTCATCTCAACAGATATCACTGGTGTCTGCTGGCAGGTCAGGTGGCAGCTGTCGAGCTCGGAGGATGTCACTGGACGCCAAGGCTTTTAGAGCACAACCATTCTGCTCCAGTGACGAGCACTCGGAACCAATTCTCAGTCTCGGTCGCGGGGCTGACCATGAGAAAACCTGGTTGTGTGCGGCCAGCAGTCTTATCCCGCTCTCCAGGCACACCACCTTATCTACACTCCATCACATGCAAAAGTACATTCTGTCCCACGTCAGTCCGTACTGCTTCCTCATAATAACTTGGGGTTCATCTCCTCTCGCATTAACTTGCACCTACCATGGCTTCTGACGAAGGTGGCAACGAGAAAAAGCTCACCTACGACGCCGACGTCGCGTCTGCCGAAGGCCAAGCTGCGTTGCACGGGCCTCATACCGACCTCCATCGTAATCTCAAAAACCGTCATGTCGCCATGATCAGGTACACATCCTACTTACTCTCCTACCCCAGCTGACCCTTGTTTCCAGTATCGGTGGTGTCATCGGTACTGGCCTCTTCCTCGGAACAGCAACCTCCCTCAAGAATGGTGGTCCAGTCGGTATTCTCTTGGGCTACCTCTTCATTGGTTCGATATGTTTTGGCACTATGGTCTCTGCATTCGTTCTTCCCTTTCAGACACACGTTGGCTCATCGCTTCTCCTAGCTCTCCCTCGGTGAAATGGTGGCTTTCCTACCTCTCCCTGGCGGTTTCATCAAACTCGCTGAACGATTTATTGATCCTGCCTTTGCTTTTGCAACCGGCTGGAACTATTGGTACTCATGGACGGTGAGATGGCCTCACCGTCAAGTTTGGCACTCTTACTCACTCATGTTGCGCAGCTGACCCTCCCTGGTCCGTACCGTCAGCTGTGAGCAGACTTGTGCTAACTGTTTTCCAGCCGAGCTGTCTGCAGCGGCAGCTCTCATCAGTTTCTGGGACTCGACTACCAACCCTGGCGTGTGGATTACTGTTTGCTTGGTTGTCGCCATTGGCATCAATGCTCTTGGCGTCGGTGAGTACCTTCTCTCCAAAATTATCATCTTTTCCTGACAGTGCCGCAGGTGCATATGGAGAGGCAGAATTCTGGTTTAGGTGCATCCCGGCACCAGACGTCTATATCTTTTTTGGCTCATGAATACGTTTTCAGCTCAATCAAAGTCACGACAATTACAGGCATGATCATCCTCGGCATTATTGTCGACTTGGGTGGAGGCCCAAAGCACGATCGTATTGGCTTCCGATACTGGAAGAATCCCGGACCATTCACTGACTTCGATGGGTTCACTGGTCCCAAAGGCCATTTCCTCGGCACATGCAGTGTCGCTGTCCAAGCTGCGTTCTCGTATCTTGGCACTGAAGCAGTAGCGGTTCGTTTTCTCGCCATATCCCCTCTCCGACCTTCCTGACTTTTCATAAGATAGCAGCTGGTGAAGCAAAGAATCCCCGCCGAAACATCCCAAAGGCAATCAGGAGAGTTTTCTTCCGTGTTTTGGTATTCTACATTGGAGGCGTCTTCGTTATTGGTCTGCTTGTCCCCTCCAACAACCCGTTGCTTGACCTCAACTCAAGCAATGCTTCTGCCTCGCCTTTCGTGATCGCTTTCAACGAGGCTGGTATCAAGGTGTTGCCTTCGGTGCGTTGGAAATCGGTGAATCCAGTCGTGACTTGAATGCTGAACACCTTCAAGATTATAAATGCTGCCATTCTAACTGCCGCCTGGTCTGCCGGCTCAAGTGACCTCTACCTTGCGTCGCGCAGTCTATGTATGTACACCTTGTCTCTGACGACATCATCCACGACTAACATATCGGTCACAGATGGTCTAGCTGTGTCTGGCAGCGCTCCAAAGATATTCCTTCGCACAACGCGTTCTGGGATGCCCTATATTGCCTTTGGATTTTGCACTGTCTTTGCATTACTGGCATATATGACCCTTGGCAGCAGTTCCGGCGTCGTCTTTACCTGGCTGTCCAACTTCACCGCCACCTCTGGCTTGATTACTTGGTTTGGTATCGGCGTGACATATCTCAGGTTCTACAAGGGCATGAAAGTACAGGGCTTCGACAGGCGAACGCTCCCATATTACACCAGAGTGCAGCCATTCGCGGCATGGTGGTGCGTTTGTGGATCTGCGTTCGTGCTCTTCGTACGTGTCCGTTTCACGTGTGGTTATCATGTCGACTGACGTCTCATCTGTCTTGCCGTCATACGCTTTCTTGTTCCAAAACACGTGTAGTTCAGCGGCTGGGAAGTCTTCGTCTCAGGCAACTGGTCCGCCGCGACTTTCGTGACCAATTACCTCCCGATCATACTATTCCCCTTCCTCTACATCGCTGCAAAGTTCGTCATGCGCGTGCGCCCCGTTCGTGCATCAGAGATGGACTTTGTCACCAACATTGCCGAATTCGACGCGATGACGTACGTTCACTTTCGTCGTTGGATGTCAAAGGGTTACATTGACCACTCGTTGGTGTAAACAGATACGACGACCCGCCTCCCAAGAACTGGTTAGAGGCGTTCTGGATCTGGATCGTACGTTTTCATATCGAATACTTGCGTTTCGTGCGCGTCTCCTTACCATCGCCCTGTTATACAGATGTGATCCGCCCATCAGCGAACGTGCACTCAGATGCAGATAGCACTAGTCGTAACTCACCTGATTTTTGTCGTCGTCCGTGTACTTGTTTATGATCATAATAATACCCCAAATGAATGGAATCAGGACAACGCGTCCTTTGTCGAGCGCTCGCTTTTTCGGTGCCGTTGAAGGGTTTCAGCGATCTACTCACCTTGTGACTGAAAATACGAACGTTCGAGTCTGCTGCAGATTCTTTCAGTGTAGGTCGGATGATCCTGATCTTCCCGATCCTCCGAGTCGGCTCGGTCGGACCGAGACTCTGGACCAGATGATACCTCCACAGGAACTCGGACAGATCCAAGCTCGGGTGTTTTTTTCCCGGACCGGGTCCCTCTCATGAGTCGCCTACGACACTGATCTGATCCGATCCGATCTTGACATGCTATCGAGACTCGAGCACTTTTTCCAGTATGTGACGAGATAGTATTAAGAGTGTCGACCATTACTTACATAAACTGCCTTCTAAGTAGTACTCTTTGATCCAAGCAGCCCTGCTACACATATATATATACAACTTGCGCGTAGGACGTTGATTCCAAACAAAAGAAAAAAAAATGATGATGATGGAAAAACAAACCAGATCCCAAAAAAAAAAAAAAGTTCAAGCGGCCGGTTCGACTGTGAGCATCGCCAGCGCAGCACCGATCGCCCTCGCCATATCCTCTTGGGATAGCGTCGGCGTCGTCGATGCTGGCCTCGGCTCGGTCCCCTCTGCAGCCATACCCAAACCCACATCCACCACGTCCTCGCCCGTGCCCGAACCAGAACCCGAAGAACCAGAAATGTGACCCTGCTGCCCGTCCCACTCAGCTTCACCCATCGCACCGGGAGGCGACTCGAGACTTGGCAGTGGCCCCCACACGGTCGCGCCCGGCGGTGCCCACGAACAACCTTCCCCCACAGCTGGCTGTGGCCAATTGTCCACCTCCAGCTCGGACAACGGTGTGTGACTACGGTCCGATTCGCGCTCAGGCGAAGAGTCCCGCGAGGAATACGGCGTTGGGCTCGTCAGTCTCGGCATGCGCCCATACGGCTCGTGTAGCGGCGCAGGGTTCCCAATGTAGCACCGGGGCCGGCGGGAAGGAAAAAAAGGGCCATCCCGTTGTCTCTTGATCTCGCCCCATCTCGCCTCCACGTCCACGCCCGGTTCCAAGTCGTGCATCTTGTGAACCTTCCACGACGCAAGGGGCCGCCCCACAAACACCCGTGGTCTTTTGATCTTCTCTCGTTTTTTCTCAAGTCGGCTGGGCTTTTGGGCTTTCTTTGGTGGATGCGATATTGAAAACGGAGGTGGATGCGATGGCCCACGCGATTGCATACGCTCCATTTGCTCACGCGTCATAAATGCGCTGCCCATACGCTGGCCTTCCATACCGTACACGTGCGCCCAAAACTGAGACGGGAGTGACACCGCGCCTGGTTCGGGTGTTGGCGTCGTCGTCTCACTCGTGCTTCGTCGTTCGTCCACATGTGTTGATGGTTGCTTGTGACGGTGAAGTGGTTCGCCGACATCCCGCACGAGCGTCACCTTGGTTTTGAACATCGAAGCTGCAAAACCTCCGAGCCTCATCGAGATATATTCTTCGCCCCTGTTCCTCGAACAAACCGAACAATTGCAAGTGTTCGTGCACGCCGGGCACAAGAATCCCGCGCTCTGTTGATCAAAGGTGATGTCGGGGTATCTACATCCCGCCCAGAGGACAGACGAGAAGGACATGCCACAGAAAAGAGGGAGGTCAATGAGGAAAAACTGCCAGATGAACGAATGGAATGGGATGGACCGACCGGTTTAAAATGCATCGATTACAGAATCGTTTTCCACATATACGGTCCTCGAGAGGGTTGGAGCACGACATCTTGGGACGAATGGTCGTATTCCGGCATTGATGACAGGATGTCATTATTGGGGAAGTTCCATCCTTTTTGCCTTCACGATCGACGACGGATGCCCTGTTTTCGACACTTGGTCGGTTGAGCTTGGGGTTGGAAGTTTCGGGGATATATTCGGAATCAGAGGCACACCCGCGATATTCACGTAGCTTGAGCGATGGTACTGAACATCGCTTTGTTCGAGGGGAGATGTTCGTGTCGTTCGTAGACAATTCGATGGGGTTCTCCGCATGGTTAGAAAATGCCTCGTTAGACTCTGTCCGAGCCAAAGAGGTCGCGGGAGATCCACCTGCATCGCGGTATTTTATCTGTACCGGTCTTTTCCCCGATACCAAAGGCAGGGTCGAAGAATTCATGGGTCGACGAACATAGACAATCGGTTCTGGTAGTTTCGATCGCCGCTTCGAAGGTAGGTCTTTGGGTGCCACCGGTGGTGCAGCGACTGGTGCCTGAAGTTGTCCCACACCGAGAAGGGAGGGATCTATAGTACCAAGAACGGTGGGTAGAACGTTATTAACAGGAGATGTATCATGGTCTAGTTGTAGGCCCTCTCCGAGCGACCAGACATCCGCGAGGGTGTCACCAGCAAACAAGTTACCGGGCGAAGCTGGAAAGTAGCTCGCAGATTCAAAGGGGGAACAGGGGGTCGGTTCTGGAACTCTAGACGACTCCGTATCTGTTGGGGTGGGGCTCGGGGGTACTCCCAAGAAGGATTCGTTGCTGTCTGTGGCTGCCAGTTGTGGGTCGAGCTCGAAGGATGGAAATTCTAATCCGAGAGTGTTCATCTGAATCTGAGGGCGCGGTGTATGTGTTGGAGCGACATGATGACGAGAGGGATCATGCTTGCTTGGAGAGTCGCTGAGTCCATTAAAATATCGATTTATATCGAGCTCTGTGTCGACCGCCGTTGACGAGACACCGGGCGACAAGGCCGAAGTAGAAGGCGTTGGATCAGTAGAAGGCGTTGGATCAGTGACAGGGATTGGAACAGGCAGGGCATCATCCGGTAGTGACGGAACATCGGCATCAACGGTGGGACCTTCAAGGCGCTCATCCAACACATACTTTGTACTCTTGTCCTGGGGCGAATGCGGGGAAGCCAGTTTCCATGGCCTTAGCTGTTTGATCGAGACATAGCCAGCTGTCCCGGATATGGGAGGTGACGAGGTATCAACTGAGTCAGCCCAAAGGCCACCTTTTTCGGGTAGTCTGAACTTGAAAACACAATCGAGCTCAGCCTCCCGGAGTCTTGTTGCGTTCCCTCTCCACGTGTAAGCGAATTGAAAACGCGAATTAGTCGTGAGGTCCAAAGAAGTGAGTAGGGGATAAGTATCTTCGTCTTCGAGAGGGATCTCTGTGGGGCCGTCAAACGCGTCGTTGAGCGCGTCGGAAGACGCGTCTGCGCGGTCAGGGAGAGCGTGTAGCGAGTGGCTCTCGTGAGGAGACACCACGTCGCGCTCGCGCTCGCGTTCTTTGCCCTTCCGTCCCTGAAGCGAAGGAGAAGATGGGTGCTTGACGGGAGATCCTACAACGGGGGGATGTCTGACCGTGCTGGTGACAGGAGAAACTGTTGGATGCGTGTCTGGTTGGCGAGACATTGGCTGGTAATCCGCCTTTGTCAATCCTTTGGGTAGGGGAGGAGCGACTACATAATCGATCAAAATTCGGGTCCGTCTCCTGGCAGGGGGCGGGGGAGTGAAAAGGGATTGTTCCGGAGCTATCGGGGAACTAAAAGAAGTGACGGGGTGACGGCTTGGACCAGGATCGGTAGCACTGGGAAGCTGCGAAGATGGCGGTGATCATTAACTTGGGTGTCGAATAGAGATTGATCGAAGAAAGACAAAAGACGGACCGACAAATTAACTGAACGAGACATTTGAATGTTACTTTGTAGTACGTTCTGGGCATGGAGAAGTTCCACTTGAGGTCCCTTTCAAGTGTTCACGTACTATGTAAGTAAAAGTGTTCCTATTCCATTATGGTAGGTCATAGTCTGAGTTTGAAAAATATAGTCAGAGTCGGACATTCCCGTTCTCTCACGTACGTGACGGGAGGATCTTGAAATCAGCTAGGGGATGCGACTGAGGACATCCACCGGATATCCAACTGAAGGTGCTGACATGGTGCCGATTACTCGGAGGGAGTCTGACGGACTAATGAGCCACCACTCCAGATCTCATCATATACAGTGATAGCATGTACAACAATCCGTGGCGCAATATTATTTTGGTACCACGTCTCAGGATGACTTTGATCATCAGCCAGTGAAATTTGATTGACGTTGTTCCGCGTGCGAGTAAGTCGCACCCTTGCAAGCTTGCTTACTGTGCTAGTCCCTTCCGAACAGTTTTCATACATTGCATGAGGTGGAGGATCAACATGTATGTCGTCGGAGAAAGAGGGACGATGGTTAACGCGAACGTTTGGACGTTCTGCTCGTGTTCCAAAACTTGTTTCGGTCATATGCTGATTGCTAGTTTCTTCTTTAGCACCATGTCAGCAAGTACTCGCCAAGGGGTCTTTCTGCTCGCCCAGTGCAGATCTGCGTACCATGATGATCAGCCGATCATTCCACTGCTTACTACAGTTTCACCTTGGGGTTCCTTTTCGAGGATCCCCCTTCCTATCAGACTACTGCTCGATCTGGGCTCCGAAACGCTAGCCCCATCTCCTTAAAGTGTCAGATATAACAGCCACGAATTCCGTTGGTCATTCCGTTTACTCCCTTCATACGGGCCCGTCATGCCATCCCTTGTTACAAAGATGATGCAGAGTCCACTCCTCGGAGTGCTGGTGTCTATGCTACTCTATGGGGTCTTCTGCGTACAGACTTTTCACTATGCCAACAATTACGCTAATTCGGATCGGAAGCCTATTAAATGGCTGGTGAGTTTGACCTGACGAACCTGATTTGACTGGATTTGCTCATTCAGAGGAATCGGAGCAGGTAGCGGGCATATGGTACGCTCAGCATTCCGCTTTATCCTATTGGACACAAATTGATCGAGGTCGACTGCATGGATTGTGAACCCGCCACAGGGTCCTGGAAAGTCTGCATACCGCCTTTTCGATCCACTTTGTAGAATATTACCTGATCGTGCACCACGACGAACCAGAAATAGTTTGCCGTATTGTTTGGTAAGCGCCTCTCATCACTTTCTGTGTACCTTTAAGAAGTTCCACCCTGCCTAGGTCCATGGACGTGAATTATCAAACTACTTACATAACTCTGATTTCGATGCTTACCGTCTCTTCCGTGATTTAGGCTGCCTACATCTGTGGGGTAAGCATACAAATCAACCGTTCCAAATTCTAGTTGTCAGTTGGTTGTCAGTTTCTCGTTGCCGGTGTGGTTGACCTGTAGGCTCGATGATCACTTACCTGGACAGTGTTGACACTGTATCATACAGGTTCTTTGTATGGCGCATCTGGAAATGTAAGCCTAAATCTGTTCGTGTCAATGGCTTTTTCGATGGTTTCCTGACGGCTGGAATGTGAAGTGAGCGACCATGTTGTGATATGCATCTCTCTCGTACGTAGCCTCTCTCTGATCCCTAGAAACTCAATGTGACACATTGGGACTAGGCCGTTCTATCCACAGTCCGCACAGGTGCCTTGAATTGTTTCTTACCACGATTTTTTCTCCTCATGCTTCAAGTCATCAGGCATTGGGATCGGGAATGCCTCACTTAGGTAAAATTCAACTCGTCCAAAAGTCTGCCAAGAGCCTACTGAGGCGATTGGATAGTCTCAAATATCCCCAAGCCTTGCAATTCTTCAGCATAGTCCAGGTAGGTGCTATGAACGTTTTGCTACTCAGACTGATAACCTCTTCTAACAGCCTACTCTTATCCTTGAATGGTGTATGTCCGTCTCGGCAGACAGCTTGATTTCCATAACGCAGTGTTACTATCTCCACAAACAACGGAACGGGATCAAGAGGTAGTTCGCACCAACGTTGTGGCTTGCTATCACTGGTCTCACTCGTCGTCTGCAGTACAGATCGAGCTATCAATAAATTACTCCTATACACGATCAACACCGGAGTAATGACATCGTAAGCACTTTTCCGGTCTGTCTCGTTGATTGATTTGTAGTCTGATTGATTATCCAAGACTCTTCGCCATCTTCGTCATCTTCTCGGTTTGTTGCACTTTCAGTCATGTCTGTCTATACTACTCTCAGCTGATATGTATCCCAGTTTCTTGCAATGCCCGGGACCATGGATTATGCCGGCTTCATTCAGGTGCAAAGTAAAAGTAAGCCTGTCTTTCCAAGTATGATTGTCTGATTGTTTGATCAAGTTATTCAGTGTATGCGATATCCATCCTCTCATCGTACGTGCAATTCTCATCTCGACCAAGTTGCTCGGGTCAATCTCTATGATCCTTTTAGATTGAATGCGCGGAGAGAAACTTCCCGAAGAAACGATCCAGTGGTGAACACTGCAGCTCTCGAGCTCCTGCGTCAATCTGGAATCGATCCAGGTAAACGTGTAGTACAATCGGTGAGTCACCATATAGGACCTGTTTGTAATTCCAGCTAACCCTGATCCGATTTGCCGCTACAGTATCCTACTACCACTTCCACGGAGCCTAGGGACAGCATGATTCCGGATGGCGAAACGGAATCACAAGTTTAATCTTTACGGTTCCTGTCCACTATCTCAGAAGCGACAAGACCAGCCGGCGAAACCTTGTCAATGTAAAGCTAGACCCTACCCTGGCCCAATCAGAGCTTACAAAGTGTGTGTCTCACAGGGCGGACACGATCTCTCTAGTATGTAGAACGAAATGTTTTTTTTCACGCCGTCTGTGCGGCTTCGATCATGTCACTCGTGCATGTATATGCCAACCTTTACATAAATTACCCTCTTCCATTCGTGTATCCTACTCTGATCCTCGTCGCTGCGTCACGGTGATAATGTACATATCAACAAGCAAGTGTTTGTGGATGCTGCGCGTTGCACCACGAATCCCATCAAACATCTTGAGGGCACAAGATGTTACAAGTTTCGAGATAACTTGAAGCATCTCCTTGGATTCTTCCCGCACGTCCCGGCATCGTATTTCCCAGATCGACTCTCAGACAACCAGAGCACTCGCGTCATACCAGGTTCTCGTACGTCATTTACGCATTATGACTCAAATCGAGACTCTGAAAACGCATCCATCGCGGCTAGATTCTTTGCATGACATAAGGCAGCATCAACATGGCATATAGGTATATATCGTAGTGACGCGAGCGCCGGTCCCCGATTCCAGTATATTGTGTTTCCAACCAAAGTTGCAACCGTTCGATTGCTGATGCATGATGAAGAGTACTAGTGTCATCGGACGAGGAGCTCCTATTTGCTTACATAATAGAACCGTTAGAGCTGCCCATTTGCGCCCCACTTCGTGGAAGTCGGGAATACTACCTGACTCTACGAGACAATACTACGTGCCGCTGACAGTCAATGCACACCCGACCAATCGAAAACAAATTAAGTGCGACCTAAGTAATTCGACCAAGTCAAACAAAGTGTGGAGCACACGCACGCGAATTGCTCGATAGGTAACGCAACGACCGAGTCGTAAGGGATGGAAGATGACAGGAGAAGAGAACAGCATAACGCAGGAAAGAAATGAGACTCTTTGTGCAAGTGGAAGGTGTAGAAAAGTGTGGGATTTGAGACAGAATGAGGTTTACTTGGGACGAAGATATTGTTGTACACTGACAGGCGTGACGTAAAGGTGGTATTGTGGTTAATGAGACTCGCACCGGTCTACTGGTTTTTGCATTCTTCGGGGTTTACTGTGCCTGCACCAGAGCCCCCACGACCTTTTGGAGGACCACGCCTTCTTGCAGGGGGCTCATTGTCGGAGTCAGAGTCCTGCAAGGGGTGCGAGCTAAGGTCTGCAGGTCAAACACCGCATTGTTGGAGAATCATACATCGTCATCGAACTGGTCGTCATCATCCTCATCAAGCTCGTCGAAGTCATCGTCCTCATCCAACATGTCGTACTCGAGAGCTTTGCCGGTGAAGTAGTCAATGGCACGAGGAATGATCTGTACCATATGAGCTATCACGTAACAGGAATACAAAGAATCGTCACCTTTTCCTTCATATCTTCGCCGATCTGGTAGTCCATCTCCAGTTTTTCTTCCAGTTCCTCAAGCTCTTCGTCGTCAATGTGGTCATC
The DNA here is from genome assembly GCA_038092295.1 of Leccinum arenicola. Classification (NCBI taxonomy): domain Eukaryota; kingdom Fungi; phylum Basidiomycota; class Agaricomycetes; order Boletales; family Boletaceae; genus Leccinum; species Leccinum arenicola. Next base: position 18,992 of record JBBPQC010000002.1, on the reverse strand, counting down.
GTCCGAGGGAGGAGCAGGAGGAGAGAAGAAATTGAAGAATGAGTCAGTCGGTTTGGCTTTGCGGACCAAGCGTGTTCGATTAGTATCTGATCAGTCGGATCGTCAGCACGTTGCCCGAGCCAGTTGATAGGAGAGGACTCGACTTTTATTCCGTTGCTTTTTAATCTCGAACTCCTTGGTCAAGTCCTTGTCCTCCTTCCACTTGATTTCGGTGCCGATGGCACGGTCATAGACAAAGTCGCCAGCGTATCCCACCTCCTCCTGATAGAGGTATGTTTTGTCCAATACCTCATTCTCAAAGTACTCGTTAGGGCTGAAATGAAAGCTGATCATGAAACCTGGCTTGGGTTCGTCGTTGGAAAGGTAAGAGAGCCGAATATCAACAAGATGTTTGAGAGCAGCCGCGTCGCGATCAGTGATGAGGTCTGATATGCCAATGTGGTTGCGAAGGGCTGTAAGCCAAAACTCCGGTATCGCGGCAGCGCCAGTGGGAGCATCCTTTGTAAGTGGCGTGTAGGTCGGATCATCTTTCAGCGATGCCTGAATGCCAGCGGCGATCTCTTGTTGTGTGGGTGCCGATGAGCCAGAGATGATTTCGATTCGTCGCTCATAGAGTGGCTTATGCAGTTCGAGGTACTGACAAGATAAGACGATGTGAATGAGCAATTAGTTTGACTGCGCACACGACGAGAAGAGACCAAAAAAATACTCGCGTACTTTTTTCTCGAGTTCCAAGCACTCGCGTTTGTATTGATTCTGAAGTTCGTTTTGCTTGACCTGAACCCCTTTCAAGGCCTCGACGCTGTTTTTGACATCGTTTGGTAGACCTTCGATATAACCCGAACTCTTTCCAACGAGATCTGCTAGACGACCTTGAACCAATCCGAGCATCGCGGACTGTGCATCAGGAGGAAGGTCAATGTCGCCATCTTCCTCTAGTTCATTATCTTCAGAGATGTCGGGGACGGTAGGGCGCGACAAGCCCTGTGCAATCGGGGCTTGGTTCAATGGGGTGTTCTGTGGGGTTGGTGCAGTTATATCGCCATGAGCGATGGGCAAGTTGGAAGACATGATGGCAACAAAGAAAAAAAAAACTGATGCGCTCGGACAGATGCCACCCAGACAATCAACGCAAGCGCGCACAAAAGGCAAGCCTGGCGGAGTTTCGGTCTGTGCCGGTTGCAGACCCGCTAACTCATGGCCTTCAATGACTCGGATTATGCACCATGCCGCTCGCTTTCTAGTGGAACGAGAGTGCCTCTACACTCGTGACTGTGGGCGAGTCACATTTCTGCAGCTGCATGTTTTTTACCGTATGAAATCCTGGGAGAGGTAAGTGAGATCTGTGCCTCGCTGAATACATACCACAGGGGACCACGCTATGACTCCTTATAATCCACGCGGGCAGGGGTGGAAGATAATCTGATTCTGAAGCTCCACCCGAGTTCCTAGCACGTGCAGGCCTCAGGCCTCATGTGCGACGCACCGCCTGGATCGGCTTGAGAAGGATGCGCTGTTGAAATCGGGCTTCGTATGATAGGGCACTGCTTGGTTCAAATTGCGGTTAGCCCGCGCCGCACCCGCAACTTCTCTTATCAATTGCTCACCAGAACACACTAAGATGGGTATGTATTTTTACATTCGTATTGACTTATATAAGCACGTGGAGCTCCAACTTGAAGCTTGAAGGTTGGGGGTAATCGATAATTAATCAAACTATATACGATCCGTACCCACGACTCCCATCGCCGCCCGTGTTACGTATGTTGTTTCACTTCGATGAACGTACTACCCGGCTAATAAATACGTGAATCATAACGCAACAATGTCCGCTTAACCTACAATCATGAGACACCGCCAAAAGCCATCACCTATGTATTCACGTTATCCGCAATGCTAGAACATTCAATTAGCTCACACGTATACCTTCATGGAAGTGAACAGCGATATTCTAGTTTCTCAGGCTATGAGACATTACAAAGTGCCCGAACAAAATATCAACGAGGATGGGAATCAATCAATAGGTACTGGTATCACGTTTTAAATAGAAATGGATAGCCATGCTCCGGTACTGGTGTGCGAGGAATACCAACTGATGGGTCCGATTGATCGTCATCCAGATATCCAACTGCTTATCTGACCGCAAACAAAAATCCGCTAGACACCGTCGGTCGAGTCTACTATGCACGCTCCTGCGGGATGTTACCCAAAGGGAGCGTGAACCAACTCTCACCCTTGACGAGCAGATCACTGAGACCGCAGTAGTATGCGATGCCGGCTGTCACAATACCAAACGCGCCGCCAGCCTTGGTCAACGTAACTGTTCCAGACCAAGCACCAGCGGCAAGGAGGAGGAAAGTCACACAAAGAGAGACAAACAGCGAGATAAGGCCAAGATTGCGACGCAGAGATCCGAGGCTAGAGAAAAAAATGCTTCAACCATACGCTCCGTCGAATTCGCTGAAAAAAACTTACAGGAACATGAAGGTCAGAAGGAACCATGTGATCAAGTAAATGCCCAGTGCCTGATCGAGCTCATCCGCAGAGGTGTACGCCGAGAGAATGCCGGACCCGGGGATCAAGATAGTAGCATAGGACATCCAGAAGGCACCATAAGAAGTGAATGCTGTACGACCGTCAGTCAAATCAATTTACACGATAACTACCAAAAGTGAACGCATAACAAAAATGGGCGCAGGCGTGATATCAATCTGGAACCCTAAAGGGTCTAGGAACATATCATATGACAAGAGATCGGAGCGGCCCGCAGAAAGTGGACATTGGTGGGATATCGAAGGTAAACTCACCAGTTGCTCCAAACACGTTACCGCGGGGGAACTCCCACATTCCGGCCAAGAATTGGGCAAGACCGCCAGAGAAACAGGCCATGCCGACAACAACGTTGGGGGTGTGGATACCTCTTGCGTTTACATTATACAGAGAAAGAATGAATGTGGTTGATGCAAACGAGAACAGACCACTAAGGTGGGGCAATGGGTGAGCGGTACCGTGGGCGTTGATAAATGAACGGAACCTACAGTGCACCGGGGTTGGCAATCTTGGTTGTGCGTGGCGCAGGCCGTTCATAGTTGGAAATAAACTGGGTTTGAGAAGTCTGTGCTTTCTCGGCGTCGGACATGACGGTGATTTGGAAGTGGAAGTGGTGGACTAGAGGGAGAAAAAAAAGAGAAGGCGATGGATGCCAACCAAAGTGACCGCTGGCCTTTTATCTATTCGCATAACAAATTTAAAGCTGCCGAATTGAATTACGGGGCAAATAGATGCTCACAAGGCAATGCTATGCCCGAAGGAGCGTTATTGTACGTAATGAAATAAACCTACTAAGCGAGCTAAGCGCTGACCCGGGACCTGCCGCACTGACGTGTCAATGTTGACTTGAAGGAACCGTCACCGATCTTGTACGGCGGTTGGTCGGGATAATTGTCATAGCAAAGAGTGGACTGTCTGGTATGTAGACCAATCGACGGCGGCGTCGATGGAAAATTTCATGGAGTTTGGCACTCACGCGCACGGACAACTTTCCCTGGTCGATCTTGGCATTGTCACGTGTCACGCAACAAGGTTGCCCGCCTTGGCCTCGGTCGGCGCTTCATCAGAAGCGTGTCGATCGCTTAGAATTTGACAGCTTCTCGGTCCGGTGGGTCGAACGAAAAAAAATTGCTCGAAGACGGCGGTCGCAAAATTTCTGCCTGCAGGGAATGGACGAGGTGTTGTGCTGCTAGCTGCTCAGTATAGGAGTTACGCTAACTGCTAATAGTCAAATGTAGCCCGCTTGCCGTAAATTTCTCCGACTTACTGTTGACGTTGAATTCCAAGGCCGTCGGCGACGGGCTTGCGCCACTTGTGCGTCCTACTACTACTACTTTCAAGGCTCGTTTCTTCGGCGTGGCCACCATTATGACTCTGGACCTGACAGCGTTTCTTTGGCATGGCCAGCATTATGACTTCCTGCCAGTGCCACGTAGTCACTCAATCTCAACCGAATTCACCTACAATGCTGACCCTGGACCTGACATGCGCTCTGCGATTCTCAATCTCGTAGTTAAGGCTGCGAACCCTGTCAGCATGCCCTTTGAAGTCACAATCCGGGCGGTGCAGCCTGCAGGGCTAGGGTTGACGTCGGTTAGGTCAGTGACGGAGGCTACGAGTACCTGACCCAGGCGGTGTACCCACTGGTTCCTTTAATTTGGTATTGACACCCAGGCAGGTGGGTGTCACTGAACGCCACTCTGTTTCCTCCAACTCGTGTTCCAGAGACAGCGATTGCTGCAAAGGCATATGTAAGTATTTCAAGAGAATCATTCACACCTGTCCCCGCTTCAAGTTCTCTCGTAGTCATGTGATCTACCATTCGCGTGTTCCCAGCATTCCTCGAAGCCCTACCATGTATCCACTTTCCTGAAATCACAACTCAAAGGATCATACCATTGATCTAGGAACTGTTCCGTGCCATGCAGCTGTATCAAATCCACCTTACTCCCGATGGAATATGTGAGCCCTTTATTTCCTCACCTTCTCGTCGTCATAGACTCAATTGGCTCTCGAGTACGATCGCGCAGTGGACCTGTTGAAGGGTTCATCCTATGATATCAGTCCCGACTCGTCACATCACATGCTTGATCACGTTCGTTCCGCTTCCCAGACTGCCCAATACCGGACTCATCTAATGAACAGAAATATCATGACATCGCAATATCGCCCATGACATCGAATTGGTATGGGTACGCCCGGTCATTCATTCAACAAACAGTTTTATCAGGTTTTTTTCACTAGGCGATGCGCCACGAGAAGAAATTGAGGCACTTCGAGCGAATCTGGACTGGTGCCTGCGTAAGGTAGAAGAAGTTGAACAGCGGGTTGAAGAACTTGGATTCTGGTAAGTTGAAAAGTGCTGGTCTGAGAATGGTACGAATGATGATTTCGGGTCTCATTCAAGTGCCGATCTTCAAATTTGTCTGCGCTTCCTGCTATGTTGGTCAAGCTGAGCACAATGCCTTTGGCGTTGCAGGTAGGCTCGAGAACTTGTCCGGCAGCTGTCCGTTCTTAACCTTGTTACCAGCAGTACTGAACCATGTTTGACCACGCTTGTCAACAATTGCCGCTATCGGACACAATATTCTCTGCATTCAGTGTCCTAACAGCGTCGGCGCTACATGCGTGCCACCCGTAACCACATCCCGCAAATGACGCTTGACTACGGCCTCAAAGCTTGTTACCAACTTCGTCATTTACTCACCTCACACGGAAAATGAAAGGCTGATCAGCTACAGCAGCCTATCACCAAGTATCTCGTACCACGTCACAAGCAAACAACGCGGTTGACTCAGGCTTGTCATGTGCTTTGTCGACATTATTGGACTTGGGCATCGTTACGGGGACACTGATCGAGACAGGAGTCCCAATTAATTTGAATCGACACACGCGGGTAACAATAGGTATTACCATGGTCTGGAACATTCCGGCCTTTGTTCTTTTTGTCTTCCTTGTCGGATCATGCGTGCCCCTGACTCAGGGCCATGAGATCTCCATGGTAGTGTTTTGACCAGTAAGATCTGCCGCTCTGTATTTCAATGTAGCCAGCGCACGTGTCAGCTTTTATATTGTTAAGATACCTTAGATCGGGCCCGAGAGGCAGAGAGGTGAGTGGTTGATCTGAGTCGCCATGTTGAAAAAATGGTTGTGATCGTTCCCGATATAGCTCTCGCGGTGCGTTGACCAATCAAACACTCTGGAAATAGTAAGGTTAATATTCCCAGCCTCCAGGTCCCTCCAGTCCGACCCCATATGTACTATGATAAGTCTCCCACGTGCTTCCGGTAAACCCGGAACATGATACTTACCTCGCACGGTGCCGTCCATGCAAGGCTGGAATAGGATGTGTTCTCAGCGCTCTGAGAAGGATTGATCAAAAGTGAAATGGCAAGCTGTTGGATTCTTTACAGGCTAATTTTGTCCGAAGTTCCGAGGTCTTCTCATTCTCACACGGCGATGAAACTAATACCGGTGAAGCTGTGAAGGATCATGCCATCAAGTCTTCAACTTCATTTAAGTTTTTGCATAGTCCAAATTCCAGCCTTCCGATACGGCGAGCGTCCTAAAATGGAGCTTAACATTCACCGACATGGCAGATCTACTCAAATCTGCAGTCTATTATGATTCATGTCACAAAGTAGTTGGCATGACACCACAAAAATATCGGGGACGAGTCGATTGTGACAACCTGTGTCACCCGACCGCGGCAGGTTGGCATCACGTTAGACTTCCCCTACTACACCGCATAACTTAGATGAGACCGAAGTTATCTCGACACGTATCCATTGTCAATTGCACTCGTCACGATATTGAGTCTTGTCGACGCATGGCACAGAGTGCGAATTGGCATTTCCCTCGCCAGGGGACTTGCAGTCGACCCTTTTCCCACTCCAATTCAACGTGGCTTCCAAACAACAAACGGGTTCTCATGAGCCAGCGGCGACGCCGAGCCATGTGCATGAAGCTTGAAGGAGGGTATCGTTGACCATAGTATCGGTGAGTGACTGTATGTCCTTTCTTAGAATTTTACAAGTTTAAAATGGCGCGTTCAGATGTGCAGCCAGTTCGTCCACATATGCGATGGCATGTTTCAAACAATCTAAGAAGTCGCATTTAATGAGGCATGTAGTAGATTAAGAAAGACGTCGCCAATCACCGCTCCGGGACTTGGGACTTTGGATGACAGCGGTGAGTTTCAACGAAGCACCGAAAATGTGCCGTGTTCGAACGAGGTGTCAAATAATGGCGTCATCGATGGCTTTGATTGACCGCTTTCCACAGGACCCTGGATTCATGGATGATACAACAAGTGGTGCAGTACCGCAAGTACTTCGCTATGCCTACTACAGTACTTATTGGGAAAGTCAAAAAACAGGTCACCGTTGGCAAGATGGTCTGCCAGACGAGTTCGCTTGAGAAGATACCTTGCTCTGATTCGCGTGATGACTGGAGGAGAGGTTTCCGCAAGTTTCGTCAAGCGGTTTGCAGGCAAGCTTTGGTTTTTGCGGATCATTCAAGTTGTTGGGTTCGAGTCCGCCGGACACCATTTTGCAAACTCTGTCCAGACTCCAGAAGGTATTTGGCTTCGGAGACTCTCGTTCCGAGTCAGCTCTAGGGTTCAAAAAATGAGCAACATTACTAATTTACATACTGTCAAAATTCTAGGGTCTACGCTAACAGAAGCACCCAGTGACTGTCAGGCGTTTGACAGACAACTGGCAGGAAAGGTTTCTGCACATTCCTTATTGTTCGAGCCGATACATCTAGCACGAGGGCACAAGAAATCGTGAACTCGATTTGATCTGATATGGTCGGAAGGTATTTACTGCACAAAGCAGACGACCGCCGTGATTGCATAAAAGAGATTGCTATTACACATGCGTACAGGTACATAAACTCCATCCTTTCTGCAGTGAACCAGGGCACTGATCTCATCCCATTTTACGTTACAAAACTACGCCGTCGCCGCGCAGGGGCGGGCAGGGGCCCGGATCAGGTGACAGCGGAGGTTTCGTGGCGTGCCTGAAAAAGGTTACCGTTGACAGGAACACATTGACGAACATTCGCTTCCACCTGTAGAAATGATGAAGGGCCTGCCTACTAGGGTTAAAATCAGCCCAGGTCCATGCTTGACAGCTTCTCTTGGAATATGGAACACAGAGGAAATTTATTATTCTAGATTGCACACGTCAAGCGTCGTAGTACGACTCTACTACGACCGTGCCAACAGCCTACTCTGAATGACTGCTGTGTTAAGACCAATCAAGATCTGCCATAAATTCGAAAAATATCCGGAAGAGAAATAGCTATTCCTATGGTCAATTTTCTCATTATAAGCCCATCAAGTGCTGTCGAGGCGTGACGGCAAGCTGTATTTTTGTCATTTCGTAAAGATAGATCCAGACTGAGGTAAAAACTGGTGCGTTACGACGCCGCATCTCTATGCACCCGAGTCTGAACGGAGGTTGGACCTCAGTCCGTTTCCTACTCCATGATGAGGGTATGAGCCGAGCAACCTTAGATGCCTCCTCACCTCTGAAGAACGATGACGTTCCTCTTTGAACCACGCACGCGGTTACCCGACGTCGTTTGCCCTCCGAACTCATCGCAAGGGAGAATACGACAACTCGCTCCCGCTGTCTCAGGCTGAACACCGTCTTACCCGGGCCAGAGGCACGACTGCGCCGTGGCTGGCGGGGATCTGTCAGAGGGTTTCTCAGGTGGCCAGCTACGAAGGTGAGTCAATTTAAATTTAATTAAGAAGTTCCTTTACGGGTGCCGCACGATCAACAACCGTTTTACAAGTTGGACATGCATGTCCGAATGGCAAACGTCCGAATGACGACGACCTCGGATGGGCTTGACAGATCGAAAATTATATCTCCGATGGAGTCGCGGGCCGGTGATGATTAATATTGTGAGACGCTGCATCTTGATACCGGATCCGATTGGTTGCACCCAATCATTCAAGTTCCTTGCGATTAGCGTCTCTTTGTACCTGCCGTGCTCAGCACACACTGTGTCGTTGAGTGGTTTTTCTTTGTGTTCCTTTTTTATCTTCGTAGATGCACATATTGACGACAGTGATCTTTTCCACGTCATTTTTTTTTTCGCTCGGCCCGATGATCCCGAGAATTGATGTCGTGATCGCGATCGATTAAAATCAGTTGGACATATCCAGGGACCACAATTGGTTGTATGAACTAACTCCCATTTTTTCTTGGCTCGAATAAAATTGGGAATATACCACCAGAAAATATACATATCCACATGGATCGATCTACATCACCTAAGAATATTATACAACGTGATCGACATAGCATACATTCTATAAGCATCTCCATCTTGTCTGAATCAATGAACAATGAACAATGAAGTTCTTTCTTTTCTTCCAGAGAACAACGAGGGCTACAATGATGATATACCGTGTTCAGCCATAGAGTAGATGTAACGAGTACGCCGTCAATGCAGTCATCGTGATGAACATGAGAATGTATTGTGGAATGAGAAACACTGAGAGATGTGTCGCATTTCCCGTTCCCGAATATACTTGCGTCAACAAAACCTGGTCGCGGAAGAGGAAGTTGATCATTATGATGCACCCTGGCCACGAGATTCCGTACCTGAGCCGTCGCCGTTGGCAAGCACGACATAAAGCTGCATGATCACATTCAACATGATGTGAGCTTGCGCAAAACGGAACGCAGCAAGATAACATACATGCATACGAATCGTAATAGTTTGTCATTGGCGTCTAGTAGTCCCGCGTTGGTAAGTCCTTGGATGATGAGTACGCCAAGGACGGGCATGATAACCATCCGCCCAATGGCCAGTGCGCCCACAGCTCCGAGTGGAAGAGAGCGGATGCGCCCTTCGGGAAGTTCTAATCTTGCTAGTGCCGAGCCAAGGGTCATCAGTCCCAGTGGAACGGAAGCATTCCCAAGGAATACCGTCGTGTTTAATATGATAACAAGCGGGGGTTGACCATCCGGCGCAGGTGGCATATTTACTCCAGGAACACCAGGAACGAATAATGCTTTGAGGACGGGGACGATCGATATGATAAAAGCCACGATGATGGAAAGAGAGCAAGGCATACAGAGTGTTTTAAGGAAACTGAGTATAAAGCGAGCGAGACGATGACGTGAGCGAACAGGTGGTTCGTTTTTTATTTCGGTCAATTCTGTGGTGCATTGCACAATCGTTGCAGTTGTCGAAGTAGGGGCATCATGTAAATCAAGGGTCGGGGAGTGTGCCATCTCGTGGTCGTAGTCGAGGTTTTCGGTTCTCGGTCTTCCACGATGGAAAAAACCCTTGAATGAGACAACCGCACGCTCGGTTGCTGCACCGAGATGTTTCTGTTTGGATTTTAATCGCTCCCGCACAGCCTCACCCGTAACGTCCGGTCCCTGAAAGTCCATTGCCACCCAATTGGAACCTCCAAGTGGAAAGAGAGTGATCTGATTTGAATGATGTTACATCACGTGAGATTAAAGAAAACTCGAGGCAAACGTACAAGAAATACGAGCAAGAAGGGGGCCAAATAGGCAATTGCCAAATTTTGATCTGATATGCCATTGAACGGCGCGGCAGCTGTGAGGGACATAACGACGGATGTTGCTGATGATATCATCAGCGGGAAATCCAATGTGATGGTAAATTTGGACTTACGAATATCCCCAACATTGCCCCATCCACCAGCGGCCAAGATTCCGTAGCGAAAGCGATGTGGAACCCAAAATACTTGTTTGATTATCCACGATATCACGATGCCGATCCCTTCATACAACAATGCGACGAGGATGAGCGGACCTGAAGAAACCGTGGTAGTTACTGATATGATATGAGAACTACGCGCTTTCTTACCGAGTACACCGATGTTCGAAGAACTGAGTGCCGGGACGATTTTGGAAAACATGAGACTTGGCAGAGTTATATTCTTCGTTGCGCAGAGTTCTTAGTCGATGTGCCTTTTCGAGTGAGTTGACTTACGAGTACAAGTTGCCCAGCTGCGCGGGCTGCCATGGCAGGGAAAAGCCCCGCTTTGGCTACGATAAATCCCGTTGCAACACAAAAAAACCTGTGTGAAAGACTGCGATTATTTTTTTTGGAAGATGTAATGGGTCAGTTGGACGCACAAACGGATGAGCGGTTGAACAGACACCCAGATGAGCTGGCCGAGGGGAATCATGAAGGAGGAGAGTTAGGGAATCCCTGAAAGGTCCGTCTTGAAGAATGAAATCCAAGTTCAGGCACTCATGAGTCAAGGGCCTCAGGGTGCATACTGATTTGTCGTCCGATGAGTCTCGGTCTTATCATCAGCCGTATGTATGGCATGAGAATTAGTGGAACCGAGAAAAGAGTGGCCCCTGTGGTGAAACCTTGACTCTGCACGGCGTAAAGTTGACTCTTGCACAGCCTATAGCATTGGTCAGTAGCAGGAATCTGCGACAATGCCGTACAGTAAGAAGCAGCATCCATCCGGGTTGAATGCTCATCTTTTACCCTACATCGGCTTCGGGAGTGTAGTCCGATGTCAGAGATAGTAGCCGAGTCCAAGTTTGAAAGCAAGTCATACTCGCCAGATGCAAGATGAAACGGCTAGCATGGTGGTCAGAGTTCTAGACCTCTGCTGGACTAAGTTTTCTAGTCGCCAAACACGGTTCACTTTATTGAACAAAAGTAGGAGTAGGGCCCGGTTCCGGGAAACCTGCGACGTGAGTTACACAAGGTATCAAGCTGTACTTACCAACTAGCCTATCTGCACAGCCTCGATCAGGTTTGTCGTGTCTAATAATTTCGTTCAATGGGTTAGAATGTTGTTCAGACGAAGGTAATCGCATCAATCACTGATCAGTGCCTGTCGCAGTCATCTCGCTTGAGAAACACTAATTATCACTTCACAGAGGCCCGGGAAAAAAGAAAATCTTGAGGCATGGCAGTCATGCTGCAGGATCAAATTATGCTGAAGTCGTGGCCTGTGTCCATGCATGCGAAAATGGAGAAATCTGTACAAAAAAAAGACCAGAAAAATGAATGCGCGTATAGAGCGATAATTCACTGACACGTACTGAATCATGACCGCGTGTTGACTCGTCTTCAACTCGCTGCATGAAAGCCCTGGTAGTAACTAATAGCAGGTGTTCTGGCACATTTGCGGATATCTTCTATATCAATCTGAATGTCGAATGCCGACTCCTTTCCTGTAACGTCCAGGTCCATGTCATGTCAGTAACAAAGTGGGTAGTATTACACGCCATCCCCTTTAAGTAAACAACCGACTTAGCCGTTGTCGGTGAGTCAAGTGACAAGTCGAAGTGGTACTACTTCACGAGGTCACGTGGCCCGCGTCTTCCACTGAATGGGCTACGTCAGTACTTGTTGAACTGAACAGTGAACAGCAACCAGCGCGGGCTCATCGATCATCCGCCGAGTCACGACACGGTACCGTGTAGCAGCTTACAATCCTACAGAGACGACATAGCAATTTTGGTAGACATGTCCTCGCGCGGCAGCCCTTCTGTCCTCAGTGTTCGGTCGTCGTCAGGTATTCGGTCATATTGGGTTCAATTGGCATTCGTGGCTCACCATTCGAGCGCTTTCAGGCCCAGCAGAGCCTTTACAGCAAGTCAGGTTGCTCTCAGCTCTCAGAAGTGGTATGTGGCCACCATAGTATGGCAGATCTGGGTTACCGATGAATACCTCCTAGGCGACCCTGCCCTTATTCATCCATTCCTGACCGAAATCGGCAAGGAGAGGCAAAACTCATTCGACGGTGAATTAAACACGGGTGCCGCAGCTTTGCACCTCGGGATCCGCTGCGCTTCTGGTGTGTGACCTGTGTCCGGCAAGTGTCATTCCGTCTGACGGATTCGTCTGCAGTGGAGACCATACAGCTTCTCTTGTCACACAGAGCCATTTCACCAAACGGGATACATCCACCCGGGAGCGGTACTACTGCCCTCCACCTCGCGATGTCGCTCGGACGCACCGAAGTCGTGTCTCTCCTCCTCGATCAGCCGGGGATAGATGACACTCTCCGCGATAGCCACGGACGCACATGCAAAGATGTTGCGAAGGGGAGGGAAACTATCCAGGTTTTGAATGGTGAGTTTCCTGCTGTCAAGCCTTCGCCTTATACCTCATCTACCCCAGATTCGCGATCCTTCCTAAGTGCATCATACAGATCGCTGCTGCACTCATATGCACTCACCCCTTTGAACAACCAACCAAGCCAAGCCCTCATATCCTTACTAGAATCACCGCGCGCCAAAGGAATCGATCTTTCTTATCTCGACGACACGACCGGATCCTCGCTTTTACACGAGGCAACACGCCGGAGAGACTTGCGGTTAATTGAGCTTGTTGTGCGTGCAGGAGCAGATGTGTTCGTGCGAGACCGGAAAGGAAAGATGGCCTATGACGGATTGAGCAAGGATGATCGTGTGAGGGTATTCTTGCGCCAATGTGAGCTTCTGCCTCCATCTCCTCTAAATCTTCTCTGAAGCATTGCTAGTCGCGAATCATGATCAGTCGTTGATCGATGTACCTGTCTCTGAACCCCCTGTCCTGAAGGGGTACCTGAACAAATATGCAAATGTTGCTAAAGGGTACAACACTCGATGGTTCGTCCTCAAAGATGGTGTTCTTTCATGTTAGTGTGATTGTTCTGTCGCCATAAAACAGTTATAACATAGTTTTCCGTAGATTACAGACATCAGGAAGACGAAGAGATTGCCAGCAGAGGCGCGATTTCGATGAAGACGGCTGTTCTCAAAACTGGTACGGGCAAAGAGAAAACACGTTTCGAAGTTTACTCGGCGCTAGTGCGCGGTCACACGACAGGGGTACAGAAATGGTACATGCGAGCGAACCACCCTGTTGAAGCAGCACGATGGACACAGGCGATCAACAAGAGTATGGAATGGTACCGACGCGATCCTGATAAATCCCTTCCAGGTCGACAGAGTATGGAAAGCGACAGGGGTGCGTTGCGCCCAACAAAGATCCGGACTAGCTTTCAGTCTGGGGTATCTACAATGAGAGAACTCGGGACGCATAGTTTGCGGGGAGACCAGGCATCTCTGCTAGACGCAACAGATGATACTCCAATTGGCCGTGACATATCCAAGGACAGCATCCACGCCCTCGATGAGGAAGAGGAAGAAGAAGCACCGTATCGTCACGACGGTTCATCGGCATCAGAAGTAACACCAAGTCAACCCCCTCACAACAGCAGTTTCGATCTGCACGGGAACTCTGTTGCGGCGCAAATGGAGCTTACTGCACAGCTACTTTCCGGATTATCCTTACCATCGGACGCACATCAACGGACGCAAGAACTCAGAGACGCTGTCAAAGAATCTTTTACCACAGTTCAGTCGATGATGAACGAGTACCTCCAAATGGCAAAAGAGAGAGAAGAATGGTGGAGGGCACAACTCCAACGAGAGCGCGAACGACAGATGATATGGGAAGAAAGCTTGAAGACTGTAGTTCGCGAAGGAGAGGTACTTGAGAAAGAACTTCGAGCTCGCTCTCGCAAACGTGGAAGTAGATTCTCGGTTGCGGGATTTGAAGATACTGGGTTTGGGACAGTAAAGCAACGACCACTCTCATTAGCCGCGACGCCATCTGCCACACCTTCTGCCCAAGCCTCTACTTTCTTTACAGCGGTGGAAACACCCCCTCTTTCACTATCCCCTGTCCCCGGTGCTGATGGTTCCCAGTCGCCTATACTTTTGACTCCCACGCAACGTCGCATATCACGATTAGCGTCACCATCTCGCGCCACAGTTGATGAGATCGAGGACATGCACGACACAGACGAAGAAGACGAGTTTTTCGATGCCATTGAATCGGGAAATCTACCGAATCTCATTGTCAGCGAACTTCTTACAAGCCCCACCCACTCCACGACTGCGTTGCCGTTTGTCATCGACTTGGAGCCTTTCCTGGGATACCAACATCTAAGGACCGAGTTGCCAATCGGGAAAGATAACCGACCATCTACCAGTCTTTGGTCTGTGTTGAAGCACAGCATTGGAAAGGACCTGACGAAGATCAGTTTCCCTGTATTTTTCAACGAACCCACGAGCATGCTGCAGCGAATGGTAGATGGATACACTTCTTGCACCGTTACGCAAGCTTACCCTATTTCCAGGCAGAGGACATGGAATTTTCTGAATGCCGTGAGTGTCTCATGTTCCTTCTTGTAGATTAGGTTTGACCCTTTCATGTGTAGTTGACGTGGCTGTCCAACAGAAGGACCCCCACCAACGCATAGCTTTTGTTGCCGCTTTTGCGATGTCTAACTATTCATCAACTGTTGGCCGCATAGCCAAGCCATTCAACCCTATGCTTGTGAGCAAGACGTTTCATTTGCACCCGAATATGCATTTACATCTCGTCCAAGAGTGAAACATTCGAATACGTCAGATTAGACAAGGATTATCGATATATGTCTGAGCAAGTTAGCCATCACCCACCTATCTCTGCATGTTGGGCCGAGTCCCCCAATTGGCACTATTATGGCGAGGTACGCGCCTGACCTTCAGTGGACATATCAAGACTAATTATTCTGTAGGTTGATGCTCAGAATAGGTTTATGGGCAAGTCGTTTGAGATCCGACCTACTGGCGTTGCGCACGCAGAACTTTTGCTACCCGAAGAATGGGCACCACGTTACCCCAAAACGACGACTGTTGGGGGTCAGAAAAAGATAGTGGAGCACTACTCATGGAAAAAAGTCACCACGAGTGTTTCTGGCTTTATCCTTGGGTCTCCTACCATTGATCACTATGGTGACATGATTGTCAGTACTCCATACCGTCTTGGTCTATGCACCACTGAGCATAGTTGAATTTAGGTGACAAATCATCGTACTGGAGATCGATGCATTCTCACGTTCAAGCCAAGAGGGTGGCGGGGCAAGGACGCATACGAGATCTCAGGATCAGTTAGCAATTCAGATGGCGAAATCACCTATGAGATTGCCGGTCGTTGGAACAGTCAGCTCATCTGCCGTGCTGTCGGTACTGGCAGCGGATATCTCCATCCTGATGCGACCGTCGGCAGCCCTACTTCGCCGAATTACATGGCAGAGTACATCCTATTGTGGAGGAACTCCGATAAGCCACCTGCACCTTTTAACCTCACGCCATATGCAATCACGCTGAACGACTGTCCAGCGGACACACTCAAACCATTCCTATGCCCTACCGACTGTCGGCTGCGGCCCGACCAACGTGCGTTCGAAATGGGCAAGTATGAACGCGCCAATGAACTGAAGCAGGAGCAAGAGGAGAAACAACGAGCCACGCGACGCGCGCGCGAGGATGGCAGACTATCATCCCATCGACCGAGATGGTTTACTGCGGAAACGGATGGTGACACGGGGGAGCGTGTATGGACGCCTTCCCGTGTGGACGATGATATTGAATATTGGGTGGAACGGGAGAGGGTGTGGAAGGAGGGGGAACCTTGGAAGGACGTGGATGATATTTTCATCGAGGACATACCTTGAAATTGGTTTTTAGACATGTCGACTGATCGTCTTAAGAAAGTATATACTATATTGTTGTTACTGTAAGTATAATCACTGCTACTCTTGACTCCATTCTCAGTGGGCTCGTAGACCGTCTAAGGTCTTAGCACACTGTTCGAATAAAGTGGATGGATCAAGATGCGTTCAGGCTTACAATAACTGCGTCCGTTTCGACGCCATGTTCCAAGCGAACACCCGTGGCCCTGATGGCTCAGTTGGCTAGAGCGCAGGTCTCATACGTCCGTATGACCAGGTTACCTGGGTAATCCTGAGGTCGCAAGTTCGAGCCTTGCTCAGGGCAGTTCGTTTTCTTTTTCGTCTGTTGACACCTCTTCCAATCCAAGACAAATCCAAGACTTCGGAAGTCAAGGATCGAAGCAATTACTACTACGAAACGCAGGTTCGAGGTTTCATGTTGCTTGGATGGACCATTCCCCGTTCAAACGCAAGATCCTTATCGCGGCGACTTGTTGAGAGAACGCATGAGAAATCTTGATAACGGACAGTTGCCACGAACCTTCAAGTTCCACTTCAATCAAAGGCACTGGCTGATACTATGTCGTCACCCCCCACAAACGATCTCGACAATCTCGGCCTCGCGGCCGCGCTTGCCAAAGCCCGCAAGAGTTATCGCGAAGGTGGCGTCCCCATTGGCGCCGCCCTCGTCTACCACGGTACCTCGCCGGGCGACGCAGTCAATGCAGCCGTCCTGGGATGCGCACACAATCAACGAATTCAAAAGTCGTCGCCCACGCTGCACGCTGAGATGTCTGCTCTCGAGGACGCGGGCCGGCTGCGCCCAGCCGTCTACAAACGCTCGACTATGGTGGGTTGTTCCCCGCCGTTCCTAACATCGCACGCTGGGATGTTCGTGTGTTCGTCGCAACATGAGACTAACTGATGCTGCGGGACGGGCCACACACAGTACACGACCCTCAGGTGCGTTTGAGTCGTCGTCGAGGTCTTGCACAATGTGTTAATGTCGTGTCCAAAAGTCCCTGTAGCATGTGCACAGGCGCCATCTTGTTCAACAAGATACCCCGCGTTGTGATCGGGGAAAACACGAATTGGGTAGGCGGCGAAGAGCTGCTCAAGAAAAGAGGTGTCGAGGTCGTCGTCTTGGACGACCCAGAATGTAAAGCACTCATGAGTCAGTACATCAAGGAGAAGCCAGAGGTAAGCCAATGACGAAAATGTTTCACTGCATGAAATCTGCATGACAACTCTACGTGAACGCAGGACTGGAACGAGGATATCGGGGAATGACTGTAGTGCTGTCTGTCTATAGCTCAATCACTGAAGAGAAACGTCACGTGCGTTACGACGGACGACAGATGCAGACTGGCGTACCGTCATGGCGCTGCAATGGTCGTAGTGACCGCCTCTCCAAAGCCGTCTTTTGTGACCTCTCGGAAGCTGACTTCGAGAGAACCGGTGTCTGATACAGTGGCTTGGACCTGCACCGCCGTTTTGCCCTTGATGGGATGTTGAGGTGACAACGAGAACGAGGCCAAGTAGGCTTCCTTGGTTAGCGTTTTTTCTTTCACTTCCTCTTCCTCTTCTTCCTCTTCCTCCTCTTCCTCTTCATCCTCGAGCTTCTGCGGCTTCACATGATCTATCCTGATGCCCTCCTTCACTTCCCACAGCTCGAAACCGACTTTTGTGTCGGCCGCACTGGCATCTACCTCGAACACTAGGGTTCTACGACAGGGGAGAGGTGTCTCCTTGAGAATGAGAGGTATCCAAATACCCCCTAGTGATCCTGCGGCGTCCTGTTGAGGCACGAGCAGTCCGATCGTCCGGCTGGTTGCAGCTACGCTGGTCACCTGGTTATCCTTGTTGAATGTGTCTAACAGTTCTTCAGACGACTCTTGGGCGAGCAACACGAGCAAGTGTGCTTGCAAGGCGCACCCTCGCGCGAGGATTGTGGTTGGGTCACCAACGCCCCCACCGACGACAGTACCCGCTTTGAACGGTGTGATGATAGACTCGGTGAACCCTTGGGACAAGGTCTCATCCAAGCCCGGCAGCGAAGCTGACCCGCCGATGTACACAATCTCGTCGATATCGTAGAGATCGATCTCGGCGCCCTCTATCAACTCCTTGACCTTGGCATACACCTTGTCGTAAATTGCCCGCACTTCCATATCGAAGCGGAGGCGATTGATGGACCCGGTGTAGTCAAGGCCATCCTTGAGTGACTCGACCGAGCACGTCGCGGCGCCTGGACTCGCGCTCAACGTGCGCTTGGTGTGTTCCACCGCAAGGCGGAGTTTCGCCTCTGCCCGTTTATCCTGGGGATCCGTCGCTGGTGCAACCGTTAGCGGCATCTTGGTTTTCCTGGTGAAATCCTTGGCGAAGAATCGAATGAGTTTCGAGTCGATCTCGTCTCCACCGACAGTCGGGTCTGAGAGCGTGGCCAGTGCATATGCGAGACCTTCGCGAATGGAGAGAAGGGACAGTTCGAGGGAGGACGCGCCGAGATCGACGATGAGCTGTGTTCGATCGTTGGGGACGCCGTCTGCGCTGTCGGATGTGCAGACGGCGACTGCACCAGCATCGTCAAGGAACTGGAGGACGTGTATTCCTGCGTCCTCGGAGGCCCTGGAGAGTGCTGCTCTCTGTGCGTCGTCAAACCAAGAAGGTATGCTGATTACCGCGCCTGTGACTTTTGTGCCGAGGAAGTCTTCGGCGGATTGGCACAGGGAGCTGAGGAAGATGGTGGTGACCTCGGAGACGGTGAGGATGCGCTCCACCTCTACCGGTTCAGAACGGGGTGTGGCTACCTGCGAGGCCGCAGGCGTGTTGGTGGCGGTAACAGGCATGGGCGATGGAGCGGGTTGGAGGACTTTTACTTTGTAGGCGGGCGTATCTGGCAGAGAGGGATGTTGTA